>CAXIQD010000163.1:80400-124400 GCA_964030785.1 Siderastrea siderea | reverse complement strand
CTTTCATTGGACCCCGCCGTTTTTCTCCTCCTCCCAGGGAGCAAAATATATTACGGTCACTCAAGATAAGGGGTATAGAATGGTCTATCCAAAATGATGCGTCTCGGAAAATATCAGCCGAGTCTCGAAATCTCGGCTTTCAAAATAAGAGTCTCGGAATCTCGGGCTCGCTACACGTTGAACCGTCTCGAAGTCTCGAATTTTTATAATTTGGATCTCAGAATCTCGAAAAATGCACCCGATATTAAGCTATATTAGCACGGAGTTCACAGTTCAACGAGCAAGCAAAGCAAGTGCTAAGTCTATTTCTGTTTGCAACGACACATAACCAACACGTAATGAATGAGAACATCCGTACATATTTAAGCTAAATCAGTTATTAGGAAGATCAACATTGCCCTTTTTATTATTTACTTAGTTCACGGCTTTGCTGACAACGTTGCAGACTATCCATTATCGTTCAGTCCTTCGGAGCTAAACACTGGTGTGTCCCATTTGTTTTAAACATCGTGCTAAACATGCTTGTAACTGAGCGATTCATATTCTGCCTTTCAGTAAACAAGTGACGTTTCCTTTGATGTATTTTTGTACAATTAAATACAAGATAACTGGTAATAGATAAATTAAACACAAGTTGGGAAAATTAGCTGAACTTTTATCCACAAACAATTTTCTCCGGGCTCAGCTGCTTTGAATCTTTGAGCTCTACCGAAGTTAGCACAAACCAAGCTATCTCACGCTGTTAAAGACCAACAAAATAGTTACATACCGTTCTGACTTTGTTAGTAAATTTCACCACCTCTGCCCTTTTCCACTGAGTTTTGATTGGTGATCACCTATCCCTCCCCTGCCGCTGCCTCTTGACCTTAGCTAAGAAACCATGCTCCTTGTTGTCTCTCCACCCAAGTGAACATTTTGTACCAACGAATTTTTAGAGAAAGATTTAATTAAAGATTTAAACGAGACTTACCTGTAAGTTGAAGTTTGATTTGGATTCTATGAGTCATCAGCCGGGAGTGTAGGAGTTGGTACGAGAGAGAGTGCAGCGCATGCGTCAAGTCAGGCTTTAGAGGCCGAAATGACATTTTCGTTGCCAGGGCCTACGTTCCTAGGGCACGTGTTATACCAAGTAGGTCTGGTGACGAGAAAAAACTGTAGAAAAGGAATCTCATTGCCATATGGCAAGAAGAATGAACCGTAACAATGAAGATACTCATCGGACACCCATAGGGAGGGGCACAATAATGATAACAGGGGGGGCGTACCAACTCCTACACTCCCGGCTGATGACTCATAGAATCCAAATCAAACTTCAACTTACAGGTAAGTCTCGTTTAATCTTTAATTCTATTTCGTCATCAGCCAAGGTCGTTACGGAGTGGTACGAGATTTCAGAGCTGTTATTGAGGCAGAAGAAAAAACAGTGTTTAAGTAATAAATAACTGACGTTTAATTGCGTCATACGTTTATCCAAATATCAACGATTTAAGTAACAAAAATATGAAGAATCGTAGTCACATTACACTATTGACCACAAGCAAAGATAAACCTTACATGTATTGCCACGATCTGTGTCTCAGATCTGAGGCAGAAAAAACCTGGACCGAGGTTCGGTAAGAATACTAAACAAGGGGTATCAACCATCAAAAGATATCCTATAAAAACATCAGTGTAGCTTAAAAACTACTCGAGCGCACCACATCTGTGATAAGACTAGTTTTGCGCAAATGTCCTTAAAATTTCATGTCCGTAATTAAACTCTGGCTCAGAAGACTTGTGGTAGAATTGTTGAAAGGTCCTGTCACTCGACCATCCTGCAGACAACATAATGTCCTTAATGTTTATGTTATTGTCTGCAAGAAAAGAAGATGAGGCGGCTCTTGTACTGTGGCCTTTAAACTTAGATGTATCAACCCCTGCAGTAGACAAAACGGTTCTGCACCATCTGGAGATTGTGTCCTTGCTTACTGGTCCATGTGGCTTTACATGACTTAGAAGCAATTGTTTGGATGCGTTTCGAAAAGGGGTTGTCCGCTTTATGTACTCCTTCAAATGAGCAATAGTACACAACTTCTCATCCTTTGGATAAGCCTTAAAAACAACGGGTTGAATATGAGTTCCTACACGAGTCTGTTTTACTTTGTCCATGATCTTGAAAACACACTGATCAGTCGTCAGCTCCATGTTCTCGGTTGTTAAATACTTAATTGTTTGACATCTCTGACCGCTTAGGAGGCTTAGAAGAAATGTCAGCTTTAACGTGAGATCTTTCAAGCTGAGCTCGGGTGCTGAGGGCCTTCCACGAAAATAATTAAATACAACACTCAAATCCCAAATTGATTTGTATCGGGGTAATGCGGGGCGAAGCTCAAAGATGCCTTTCATAAACCGTCTGACAATTGGTAATTGTCCAAATGGAGTAGAAGAGTTTATGTCAAGCTGTAAGATGGACGACAGCATGCTTCTAGCAGTGTTTATGGCGCTGTACGATGATCCCTTTTCATACAACATAGACAGGAAATCTAGGGCCATGGGTAGAGATGGTGACAAGACATCGCAGTGTTTCTGTTTACAGAATTCAAGCCACTTCTGGAGGTATGTCTGGTACTGCGCGGTTGTGCCTTTTCGCCAGGATGCAACAATGACGTCTGAAGATCTGGATGTGAAGCCTAGATCCTTGAGTTGTTTCCTGATAGTAGACAAATAAGGAGACTCATTTTTCTGTGTAGTGGGTGGTTTACCTCTGGAAATGCCGGAAGACTCAAAAGATTCTTGGACGGTGGAAGAGTGATTGGTGGAAGAACGAGAAGGGACGTCAGGATCGGGTACCACGATTGTGTCGGCCACATTGGAACTACTACCACGCCCGTCGCCTTGTCCTGGATGATTTTTTGTAGAACTCTTAGAACGCAACTAAAAGGGGGAAAACAATAAAATTGTTTTTCAGACCATGAAACAGTAAATGCATCAACAAGGTATGCTTCAGGATCTGGTCTAAAGGAGCAGTATGTGGAAAATTGTCTGTTGAGTCTGGATGCGAAAAGGTCTATCTCTGGTTTGAAATTAAGGGCATCCAGTGCCTTGTTCAGTAATTTGGGATTAATCATCCATTCGGTATCCTCTGAATGAAAATTTCTAGATTCTCTGTCAGCTGTAACATTGGAGGAGCCAGGGATATGGGCAGCAGTAAGCCAAGTTACATTATGTAACTGACAAAATTCCCAAATTTGAACTGCAATTTCATTACATTTAAGACTGTGACATGTGCCCATATTATTTATGACAGAGACAGCAGTAGTGTTGTCGATCATTAATTTTACATGCTTTCCTGAAATAGAATTTTGAAAACATTTTAGGGCAAAGAATGCTGCCAAAAGCTCAAGGTAGTTGATATGGTTTTCAGCCTCCATGGGTGACCATCTCCCTCCTGTCGATGTCTTGTTCATGACAGCACCCCAACCCATAAGGGAAGCATCTGAATACAGAATGATATCTACAGGGGGATGGCAAATGGTGTTATAACTATGATCCAGATTATCTAGCCACCACCTCATTTCAGATATTCCTTGCTTAGACACAGACATAGAAGCTTCAAAATCTCCTTTAGACTGTTTGAGGGCCTTAATCTTGTCCATTTCCAGGTATCTATAATAAAGTGCACCATATCTCACAGCTGGTAGGCTAGAGATCATGTAGCCAATAATTCTGGCAATGTCTCGGATCTTAACAGAGTGTGAATTATTTATGGTACATTGCAGTATCTCTTTAATCTTACGTATCTTATCTTCAGTAAGTCTGACGATCATTTTGAGAGAGTCAATGACAAATCCCAGAAAAGTGATTTGCTGTTGCGGAATGAACACAGATTTCTCAGGGTGAATGACTAATCCAATGTTGTCTAACATCTTAATAGAGTCAATAACATTAATCGCACATCTAAGGTACGTGCTGCCCTGTAAATAAAAATCATCAATATATCCACTGATAATGTGATTCAAAAGCCTCAAGTGGGAAAGGGGTGGCTTCATCATTTTTGTGAATTTGCGAGGGCAGGTAGACAGGCCATTGGGGAACACTGTGTACTGATAAAGCAAACCATGGTATGTGAATTTAAGGTACTTCTGAAAATCAGGATGAATTCTTACACTGTAGTAAGCATCCTTCAAATCCAGAGAAGCCATCCAACAATTTGGTGTCACCAATCTTAAGATGGTATGTATTGTATCCATTTTAAAATGCGAGTTCTCTATAAATGCGTTTAAACGCTTTAAATTTAGAATAAGACGCACATTTCCATCCTTTTTTAGTACAGTAAATATAGGTGAGATAAATTCACCAGGCTCATGGTTACACAAGACAATAACCCCCCTATCTAGCAGGCTTTTGATTTCTCTGTCAACTAAACTTGCATGATCACGCGGTATAGAGTTGGGAGGGTATGATACCTGAGTGGGCGGGTTTGAAATAAATGTTATAGAATCTCCAGAGATAGTTTGGAGGATGTTATTATCAGTAGTAAGTCTCTCCCATTTGTGGCGAAACAAAGATAACTGTCCTCCCCTAAATGAATGCACTTTAGCTTTCAAATAAGGTAAAACATGAGAGGCCATGTAAGAAGGAAACTCATCTACCTGTGTTTTGATCCTGTTTAATTCTTTGTGAATTTCTTCTTGGGTTGGAACCGATTCTGCTGTTGGTTTGACTTGGGGGGATATACATTCCCCCCTCTGTGGGCCAAAAAAGGCTTGCTCTGATTACCTTGATAAAAGTTTCCCCTGAAGTGACTGTTACCGTGGTTCTTTGATTTAGCATGTCCTTTCTTGTTATCAGGAGTTACAGAGCTCATTAGTTTATTTGTTGTCTTGAGTTCTTGCAGAGTTTTGGGGAGATCCTCACCAAATAGCAGCTTCCCCGGTTTAAGAGTTCGTGAACAAGCCTGTTTGAACTCTTGGTTCAAGTAAGGGCGGATTGCATCCCTTCGTTTAAACGAAAGTTCCTTATGCACATGCCCAATCAAGGCGACAGAATCAGTCAGCCTAGGTATCAGAGTTTTATAGTCAGGAGATGTTTTCTTCTCCCTATGACTAAGTAAGTCATCCACAGTGACAATAATGGCACTAGAGACCTTAATTAAAGTGTCTTGCAACACTGACGTTCTAATATCTGACCTCTTGGAGCTTGTATTAAGTTTGCCCCAAATCTCCGAATTAATTTTGGGGACAAATAACTCGTGGCAATTACTAGGTATCTTGTATTTTTGAGTTAACTCTTTACGTTTCTCGACAGTGTATTCTGTTTGAAATTTGTCATTAACCAGTTTGGATAGTTTTTCGGACACTGGCGGTCCACTTTCGTCGGATGAGCTCAGTGAGGTCGTGATTTGGGACAGTAAATCATCATTATCGACCTCCTCATCCTCTAGCTCGTCTAGGCTACCTTCGCCACTCAACAAGCTTAACCTGTCGTCATCGGGAACTTTGGCATTATTAATTGCTTCCTCTGAAGCTGGGTCGGTCTCTTTGTCAGAAACCTCAATAATCACTTCATCTGAAGTATTTAGCGCTTTCTCTGAAGCATTGGTGGCATTACTCGATTCTCCTGAACCGAGCTTTGCTCGTTTGGAAGCCGGTGCCATTTCACTCGACTTGCGTTTGCCCTCTACTAAGTCACGAAGCATAGAATTCGAGGAGACTAAGTTCTCCTGCATTGCCCTTAGCACAGATAAGAGACTTTTGTTAAGACTGCCTCCCTCGTGAAGTTGAGCAGAGTCCGTAGTCTCTATATCTTCGGTCGTGCCATTGGCGGCCATGTTTTTCCTGAATGAAAAGCGCGGGAAAAACGTAAGCGGAAAAAACAAGAATTCAGTGCTCAATTTCTACTCAGCCTGTCGTGGATAGCAATCTATTCAATATCCCAATGTGCTGGGAGTTTCCAAGGTGGATATCCGTCCCGTGTAGAGGGAACAAAACCAGTTTTAAACGGAGCAGCAAAAAACTACGCCTAATCCTTGACACAAGGTCTACACAACTGACTTGACGCATGCGCTGCACTCTCTCTCGTACCACTCCGTAACGACCTTGGCTGATGACGAAATAGAATCAAGGATGGGCTCGGCTGCCATCCTTCCAGTAACAGTACAGGCACCTGCAGCTGCTTCATGTCATGGAAACATTTATGTGAAAGCACGATGGCATAGCACGTAGTTAGTAAGTCACAAGTCCCCCCTTTTGTTTTACAGCCTTAGATAACACACTTTGTTCCACTTTGGCTGTATATCGTTTGTCTCGCGAGATGTAGTCACGAAGGTGACTGCTTAGTCTGTATAGCTAGTCGACTGTTTAGAAATGTGTGACTACATATAGCACGCGTTACCTGGTTGCGATTGCGGAATCGTTTTACTGTGAGGACCTATTTCCTCATAGGTCCGCTGTACGGTACCGACGCTGACCGTAGGTTATGTGCGTTGAAGGTATTTTAAAGGGGCACAGCACAAATAATGGTCTAGTTTTGTTACCAAAGACTATATTACTTCATTGAAAGTATTTTCTGTCGTCTGCTGCTACGGATGGCACGGATGGAAATGGATTGCAATTTGAAAAAATTAGGCTAAACTTTTCAAATTCTTTCAGCATGTTGACATTAATTAAATCGATATTAAATGGTCATGGTTTGTTTTCTCTTAATGAAATTAAGTTAATATGTTCTTTTAAATGTTCAAACACAATTGGGCATGGATAAAGTTAGCTACCGATAATTTTAGTGCAGTTTTGACCAGAAATCTGCGAAATCCTCGTGACTATGCCCCTTTAAATTCATTACCAGAGCGTTATCCCTCTTGATTAAATAGTCTTATGTCACTAGAACGGGTAAAAAGTTGCAAATGTTCATTGTTTTACTTCCGGAATCTGTGAGGGAGTTGAAGAGTGCGGCCTTTATCAGTTTTCCTTGTGGGAACCATGCAAACTTTTCGGTGTTTGCGGTACCTTTGTCGCAAACCAGAGCCAGGCAATGATGATATAATTGATCGCTTAAACGTGAAAATCATCATCCAAATAAGACCACATGTCACTTCTCATGGCTACCTCCCGAACAATTTTCTCTTTCCTAAACAGGCCACGCAGGCCATGAGACGTCATGAGACGTCTCGCTACTCTCGCTGACTCTGACATGTTTTACTGTCTTTTTTCCATTTCGTTTGGTCTTTCTTTTTCTCTTTCCTGTAGCCAACGAATTCAGTTCTTTTTAATGCAAGCTTTTGAGACAGAATTTGTAAGACTTCTGTGCAAAATATTGAGTGACTTAACTTGAAATACAGTATTTGCCGGTTAATACGCACACTTCTCTCTAACTCAAGTGACACGCTCATATACAAAGGTAAGTGGCTTTAAGCATACTGGTTATCTTCACACGGTACGTTTTCATTTTTCTATCTATGTTTACATTAATTTTGTCTTTTTAAAAAAAAAACAAAAGATTACATTGAGACTATTAAGCCGAGTTGTGCACGTTTCAAAATGAACATATGCTTTAGAGCAAGTAATTGGACGTGTTGACCGAGCGTTGGGCTTACGGGCACTAAAGCGACGCGCTTTAGTGGGTTCCACTGTGCCATTTTAAAGCAGCCAAAGGTGTTCGTATTCTTTTATTAAGAAAGCTTTCTATGCGGGGTAGAATGATTACGTCTACATTCACGCGCAATTAAACTTACCCTCTGCACGCTGCTCTTTCCGTGACGTTTTTTCTTCGATTTCCTATTAACAGTTTCATCATCTGTGTTTACATCAGTGCTATCCTCGTCTATAATTTTTTAGGCCAAATAGAACATATTCAAATTATTTGTAGCATCTTAACTACTAGCTACTGCTGTCTAGCTTTTTGAGGTTATGTACCGGCCTTTCTCTCAGGTTTAGTAAGTCATTTTCCCGCCAATTTGGTTTCGCATGATATTCGCCAACCCTTATACCACCCCCTCCCGCTTATATTTATATTTAGCTTTACGTAAGTTCTAAGAGCTTACCGTATTAGCCTGTATAACAGGTCTTAATTAAACGCCTGCTTTGTAGGCTAGAGCTTATAACCTTATATGCTAGTGCCAAAATTACTATACTCCCAAGAATACGCCAAATCATCTATTTCAGATCTTAAACTTTGTCAGCGTTGTAGGTCCTCTAAAACACTTCATATGATTACACAATAATTCACTTTGATCTCTTTAAATGATACAACTCCACGTGATTCCTGATTTTCAATGGCATCATTTGCGGCGCAGGATGATTTCCGGAGATGTCATTTATTTACAGCTTCACTCCCACAGTTCCACGTGTGCATGTTGCTCTTTTCACAGATCATTGAGCCGCACAGGATAAAGCTATAAAAGGTCATAAAGGTATAACTGTATAGCTAGCCGTTTATTATTTCAGTTATAAGACTCATGCAATCACAATCTTCGAGTACATGTTGGTTACAAACAGAGTAAACTTGGAACTTTTTTAGTACAAACGCTAAACTATTAACATCAATTCCCCGCTATTCCTGTGGCTTGTCGCCAAATTTCCTGTTGAGTGTTAGACCAGGTATTCTCTTTAGTTGACTTTACTTTTGTTCCTAGCTTTCCAACCCTCCAATTTATGGATCATTTCAATATACAAACAGAAAAACGATGTGACCAATATTGCAACACCTAATTATAAAATATCTATCAAAAATTGAATAATAAAACCAGAAAAGCTAGCGGCTATAATTACACTGCAGTAATAAGCTACAATAGATTTACTCACCGTATTTGCGCTTTCGCTGCTTTGACTCCGTACCGCTTTCTTCTTCCCTTGTCCGAAGCCCCTCGCGTGTTCCTTGGACCTAAGCTCACCGTCTCTTTCACAAAAAGATCACAAAAGCAGAACGCCAAACTTCGTAAGCTTTCCTTATGTTTCCAACCGGAGTTATAAGAAATAGACCAGACAGACCAGACCAGACAATCGAATCTTTAGTTTATAAGTAACTAGCCTGGCTAATAAGTCGTGGTACGTTATCCAATAATTGCGACCGGTTGGGAACTTCGCTTTACTATAAGTTAACAACTTTAATAAAACACCAGGTTCGAGCTTCTGTGAGTTCCGAAAGCCCGAAAGCGCGTGATAGCCGCTTTTATTGCTTTCTATCAGATTATCGAGCTCGGATTTTTGATTCAGCGCGTCTCGGACTCGTATTTTCGAAGGACCCAGTCTCGGGCTCGGATTTTACAAACAGACGGAAGTCTCGGGCTCGCATTTTAAAACATGGGTCTCGGCATCTCGGCGAGTCTCGGATTTTACCATTCTATACCCCTAAGATACGAGCTCAAGTGGTGTAAATTTTAAAGTTGATGATTTATCGTACCTGTGTTTGCTGCCATTTCCCCTTATCCGTCTGCTCCACACCCTTCTCCCTGTGGTAACATGAATCCCTGATAGTATGAACCCTATCCCTCATTCCTTGGTCATCCACTTGTCCTAGCTTTCGCGAAGAAGAACGTGAGGAAATATTTTGACCATAGCGTGACTCAGTTAAGTCACGTTTTTTTAAAATGAACGAACTGACATGTCAGCGTAATTCTAAATAGCAAGGGCACGGAAATTTAAATAGATTTCTTGATAAAAAAAAACTCATTCTAAAATCTAAAGGAAACTGGTAGCTATGAAAAACCGTAAAAGTCTATTTTAGGCCGTGATTCGATGAGTGATTTGGTGGAAGCAAGTTTACTTCTCCGAATCGGCTTCTGTGTTTCAATGACGTAATGTTTATGTGCTACGGCACGTAGCATGAATCATTGGCTTTCAAAGCTCGCTAGCACCTTCGTCCTTGCTCTCATTTAAGAGAAGTCAACTCCATTGAATTCCTTGTACTTTTCTACACAACTTTCCCTAAAGATTTTGGCAAAGCAAAGCAAAACTGCTAAAAATATGCTTGCATTTCACTGTTCAATTTTTCAACTTGGCGAAAGCAAGGGACTTCCCCGAATCGCCTTTTGTGTTTCAGTGATGTAATGTTTACGTGCCACGGCAGGTTTGGCAAATTCATGCCAGCTTCAAAGCTCGCTAGCACCTTCGTTTCTACTTTCATTGGACCCCGCCGTTTTTCTCCTCCTCCCATGCCATTAAATCGCCGGTAATTTTCTACACCAACTTCCATGAAAATTCTGGCGAATAAACGCTAAACGAACAAAGTTTACCGGCAAGTATTGTTTTGACCGAGCGGAGGTCTGGGGCAACTGACCACGACAAAACAAGAAAAGCCCCGCCGTTGTTCTCCCCCCCCCCCCCCCGGGGTGTAAAATATGTTATGGTCACTCAAGATAAAAGCCCTTGCCTGTGTAGCGAAAGACACGACGAGTATTTGTTTGGCCGAGCGAAAACCGGAGGTCTGGGGCAAGTGACCACCAAAAAGATAAAAACAAGAAACGCCCCAGGGGCATTGGACCCCGCTGTTTTTCTCCTCCTCCCAGGGGGCAAAATATGTTACGGTCACTCAACATACGAGCCCAAGGCGTGTAAATTTTAAAGTTGGTGATTTATCGTACCTTTGACGTGTTTGCTGCCATTCCCCCTTACGTCTTCTCCGCACCCTTCTCCCTGTGATAACATGAATCCCTGATAGTATGAACCCCATCCCTCATTCCTTGGTCATCCCTTTGTCCTAGCTTTCGCGAAGAAGAACGTGACGAAATATTTTGACCGTAGCGTGACTCAGTTACGTCACGTTTTTTAAATAAACGAACTGACATGCCAGCGTAATTCTAAATAGCAAGGGCACGGAAATTTAAATAGATTTCTTGATAAAGAAACTTATTTTAAAATCTAAAGGAAACTGGTAGCTATGGGAAAAAAGACGTAAAAGTCTATTTTAGGCCGTGATTTGATGAGTGATTTGGTGCAAGCAAGTTACTTCTCCGTATCGGCTTCTGTCTTTCAATGACGTAATGTTTATGTGCTACTGCACGCAGCTTGAATCATCGGCTTTCAAGGCTCGCTAGCACCTTCGTCCTTGCTCTCATCGAAGAGAAGTCAACTCCATTGAATTTCTTGTACTTTTCTACACAACTTTCCCTAACGATTTTGGCGAAGCAAAGCAAAACTGCCCAGAAACTGCTTGCATTTCACTGTTGAATTATTCAACTTGGCGAAAGCAAGGGACTTCCCCGAATCGGCTTCTGTGTTTCAGTGATGTAATGTTTACGTGCCAGGGCAAGTTAGGCGAATAAACGCTAAACGAACGCACATTACCGGAAAGTATTGTTTTGACCGAGCGGAGGTCTGGGGCAAGTGACCACGACGACAAAAAAAAAAAGAAAACGGGTATTACTAGACCCCGTCCTCACGGCGGGGTAAAAACCACGGGAAAAAAACTGGGTATTACTAGACCCCGTCGTGACGGCGGGGTAAAAAAAAAAGTACCCGTAAATACCCGTATTACTAGACCCCGTCCTGACGGCGGGATAAAAATGAGATTTCCGGTTTGTTGAAAGGTAAATTTTGCCGGCCACCAAACGCACCGGAAGCGCGGAAAGAGCGCTCGTGCCAGTTCTTCTCCGTATCACACATCGCTTGAAGAGCGGACTGCTCGTTTCATCGCCCAACCTTTTTCCGGACCTCACACCTTTCTCTTTTCAGTCGGGAGTCACGCAAAGCAGTGTGAAAACCACGCATGTGACTCAAGCGTGACATTTTGATCGGCCACTCCAAAAATGGCGGTCCAAGTTCGTGTTCTTCAGTTAGAAGCAAATCAAGACTTAGAAAACCAATTATATATACTGGAAAAAGGTAAGGTTTTTCTACTGTGGGAACCCACGAATGACAGATCGCTGATCGAATGTTTAAATACATTGTATAAGCTTAAATAAGACGGTGCTAAATTTCTTTAATGTAGGATCGATATTGGACGCCGGCCCGCCGGCACAAAGATCAGCAAGAGTTAATCTGTGTGGTAAATGATGGATTCCCAAGTGTGTGAAGTAGAATACAACAAACAGGCAACACAGACACGTCGTGTGTTCTTGCAGCAATATAGTAATATAACCTCCCTGGTTTTGTAATACAGAGATGCAAAAATTTGGTCATACTTACAAACTTGTGCAAATGTTTGCCCAAATATAAATTTCAAAACCAAACGTGAGTCGCGAGAGAAAGTTACTGGTTACCTCCGATAATCAGTATTACTGAATGAAACTTTTGTGGTTAAAAGAAAGAGGCTAGATTTTTAAATTAGAGACGTTGAATTTGAGGATTGTAAGGCAGATATCCATGTTTACAAACATCACAATGTGAACTAATGCACATTGTCTTTATTTCATTGTCTTACACTGTAAGTTAGTTGTTATGAAAATTATTTTCAATCAAGGTCATTCAAGCCAATCAGTGTTCATTTCCCTGTCCTCTGTAATTAATACAATACAATACCTTATTGACACTTCCCTGGTGGGGCTTTTCAGTGGGAATGCATTTAAAAGAAATCTTAAAAACAGTTAACAATTCATTTTAAGAATGTAAGAATGCAGTACTACGTTTAAAAATGTTAAAAAATATAGTACAAAAAAATAATAGATGATTATGCACCACTACCGTTTAAAAAGTCAGTAATTAATTTATTTTTGAGGTAAAATTTAAAAGAAGAGATTGATTTGAAGGTTTTAAGGGTACTGTCAAAATTGTTCCAGATGCTTACTGTGCGATAATAAAAAGTCCTCTGACCGGTGTTTAATTTATACAATGGGAAGTTTAAGAGTTGAGAACTCCTAATGGTAATCAAACTCATAAGAGGTAATGCATGACCAACCTGTTATCCCTGTTTAATGACCGGGCTGCTTGGGACAAGCCCATTTTTTGATAAATACATTTTGTGTTAGGAACAATTTTTTAAATGTTTAGCCACACCTGCCAGCAAGGATTGTGTGAGAAGGGAAAAGCAACCAATCAAAAATGGAATTTGGGTGACTTCGCAACTAGATATGTCATTATTTTCAGCAGTAATATCCAAAAAGCGTATTGTGGGCTCACTTTGTCAGATATTAGGTCAAACATAGTCTGCCCGATTAGCCATCAAGCATTTTTTCAGAGTGATGAACACTATGTTGGGCAAAAATGTTTGCTCGTTTAGGCAGGACTTAAGTCTGACCATTCAAGCAAATGCTGTTGTGCAGTACAGTGGATGGAAGTATGCCATGTACAACCTCATTATTTATTTCTTTTTATTAGAGTTTGCACTCAATTGTGAACATTATAGACTAAACTTAAATTTTGTAGTTCCAAAAATATCCCTACTCCACCCACAGAAGGTTTTTGTTTTGCACCCACCCCTCCCTCCCCAAGAAATTCCAGTTTGGTTTCATACTTTGCTTCTAAAATTTTGGCTTTTCAGGTCCCCCCTCCCCCTAGGAGTTTCCAATGACCTTTCATGGGGTGGGTATGGATTTTTTCTGGAACTACACATTGTAAAACGCTTTCAATCTGACATGTCAGCTTTCAATCTCCTTACGGTGGCCAATTTACCTTATCAACTAAGTTGATAAATCCAAAGTTTACTGAAAAAAAAAACCTTGACTGCACAATGACTCAACAGCAGTGCTCCCTTCAAGTCTGACAGTATTGTGCTTAGTGCAATGTCCCTGGAGAGTTAGTTCCAGTCTAGGAGTATTCTAGGATAGAAGGAAAACTTGTAATGATCACATTTGGCAGTTTACAGCTTGTGTGCTTGCTCAAAGGCATTATTATGGCCACTTCTTTTCTACAAGAACAAATTATCATGCAGTCATTTTTAGCCTTATAACGTGATGTCATACGGCTACTGCTGTAACCTAAAAAAATCAGTGATGTCCAATGCCCATGCTGTCTGTCTCTGTCTTTCGTCTGTGAGGCCGGGGGGTATTCTTTGAAATGTTGGGAGGGTTTGTGCCACCGGAACACTGAAACCGGGCCCTTGCCTCAACAGCAGCACATACCCATACAGCTTATACTATGGGAGTAAGACCCCCGGGCCTTAAAGTGTTTTGCATTCGCTACTTCAAATGTGTTGTTTTGTGTACATGAGGTCTGGCAGGATTTTATTCGCATTGTAGTCCTCTACTTAGCCGAAGTACAAATTTCCACAGCAGCAAACACAAGACGGACTTGCCAATTTGAGATTCTGTTTGAACAGAACGTCGTGGCCGCATGAAAACCTTCTCACTAGAGCAGGTATCGATCGAAGATATTTCAAGCTATTTCGTGGAATTAACGTCATTTCGATCCCCAATTACTATTGATTCCAGACGTCTTTTCAAATGGCTTGAATTTTGCGTTGCTTCACGGACCGTTGATTTCACTCTGCAGTTTCAAAAAATAATAGTAATCAAGTGACCACAAGTTTGTTGACTGCAAGCTGACCACAAAATCTGTAACGTTGAGCATGGGACAGATGAATTTCAACCCGTGATCATCACATATCCTAAAATAATGCCCTCTCCTGAATTAAAATACCGTCTTAGACTGGTTATAAAGATTATCTTAAGGGAGAATTCGGGAAAAGTGTTATCTGAGGACATGAAATGCGACGGTAGTAAAAATTCATTCAGCAAAAGTTGAGCGTTGTTGACCTTGAGTTAACAAATTTAGTTCTTGCGGTGAACAAACTTGTGATCACGCGATAATTTTTTTCAAACCGCGGAGTGAAACCAACGGTCCGTGAAACGACACAAAATTCAAGCCATTTAAAAGGACGTCTGGGATCAATAGTAACAGTGAAAGAAACAATATTTAAAGCCCAAGTTTATGATGGTAGTGAAAAGACTAGCTAAGAGTGAAACAGCATAAAATACTTCGGGGGTTATCTCTCAGTAACAGCAAATCTAAAATTTGCAGTGTCATTTTTGCGTGCGCATTATAAAACATGAAACCATTACAAAGTAAAACTGGAAATTGCACGGCTTGTTGCTAGCTATTCTTAAAACTGAAAAACTTGAATGAAACTAGTATTAAAAATCCAAGTTACAGTGGTGTTCAAGGAATTAGTCAGTAAAATCTTTACAACATACCAAACGTTACTTCGGGTTATTTGTGGCTCAAAGTGTCAAGCGTATGTTGAGCAAATTTGCATAGTTGACAGCTGTAATTTGAACCTTAGGAATGTAACACAACATTTAAAACATCTCGAACCGACGGCAAGATTAACAACAACAGATATGTGACAAAGCATTGTAATAGAGACCTATTAGATCTACTGGAAAGCGAGCAGGTTTTGTAAAAGCAAGCTGAATTTGAACATTTTCGTACTGTTCGAAGGCAAAGCAAAGGAAATTTATTCGGCTGTAGGTTGAGACCCAAAATAAACATGTGAGCTAAACATAACTTTTTGTACCGTGGGAAATTTACAAAAATGTAAACATGCTTTGGTCGATTTGCAAAGCAAAAAGATGGAAATTATTATAGCTGACTTGACTACAAAGCAAGCAACTTCAATCTACAGGGGAAATAAATATAGTTGCAAAACTATTTTAGTCGTGTTTATAAACGCTAGTTCAAACCGATTTCGAACGAAATTTTGTGGATACAAGAAACGTACATTTGATGGCAGACTCCTGTTTTGACAGTACAATGTACATAGAACACAGGTGGTCGACTGAAACGTCGGAAAGCCAACAAATTAAACAAAGTAAAGCGGGTCACGTGTCATGCAAATCGCGCAGAACGTCAAAACAGCACCTTATAGAAAGTTGACTGTCCATGAGCACTGAAAAGTATTGGATATTCGCCGGTAGAAGTAAGAAATTAAAAGGTTCAACTGCAACTTGCATTTTATTTCTGAAGTAAAATTGTTAACTTTCCACTGATCTTTGCCTAAATTATGTAAGCAACATTGACGATGAGTTTAAGTTTACTTGTTTTTGTCTATGTGTTGTAGTTCAATTGCATCCGTGGTTCAATTTTTATTTTCTTTTGTTTTATATTCATTATCATTTATTTACATAAAAAAGAGCAAAGGAATATAAAAATTGAAACATGGATGAAACTGAACTACAACATCTATGTTGTCTTTGAAGAACAGTGAAACAAAGAGCTTTCTTCGGTTTCTTAAGTTCACGCGTAATTTTGATGTCACGCTATAATTAACTGTTACGTAGTCACACCTCTCGATCATTACCAGGTTTTTTGTGGATAACCACAAGATTTTTTTTGGTGGGGGTGGGGGGAGGGGGGGCTGAAGGGTTAGGGTGGGACTTACCAGAAGTGTAAAGACCCATAGGTTGTCAGGATAAATTTCACCATATTGTGCATGCATTGCGTGCCTATGTTTTTATCTGAAAATACACACGCACCCTTCATCAAAGCAAATCAGTGAACTGTGGGTTGTGCTAGGACATGAATAATCGACCATAATCATTAATTTTGTTGAATTATTCAGTGATCAGTTTTTGTTTCTGTGTCATAGGATGGAAGTTGCGTTTCACCCTGGGACCATCGCTGCAGCCTTATGATGTTCACTTATTTTGTAACCATCCACCCACTGATCAGCAATCTTTTGACAGAAAGAAGTATTATGAGTTGTCTTGGGTATGTCCACCTGGCAAGCAGTGTCATGATGATGATAGATTTGCTGATATTACTGTATGCACTGCTGGAGCATTTCATTTCTATGTCACTTACAAAGATGTTGGAGAGAAGGAGTAAGTAAAAAGAGGGCCTGGAGCCTGGTGGGGGTATTGTTCTCATTTCCCAGCCCAATTTTTTTTTAATTTTTAAATCCCATTTCCCAATTCTACCTTTGTCAGAATCTCATTCTCAGTAGAAATGTTCCATTAGTAAAATCCCAATCCCAGTGCCTCAAATTCCATTTCTGGTTGCAAAAAGTAGAAGAATCCCGAATCTGGAATCCCATTTTTTCCCTCCAGGACCCTCCGAAAAGAACTACATGTAACTTATTAACCGGCCGTCGCCATTGCAACTGCCGGTTTATAAAATGAACACAGTTTTTCGTGAAAGCAAGGTTGCTTACATACGAAGAAAGTGCTGTAAAGCTTGTGGTACGGGTACTCAAGAGCGGTACTGTCTTATATAAGACGCATGTGCATATTAGCCTTCTGAATGTTACCTTCCTATGTTTTTGTCTTTTAATTCACAGCATTTAAGATATGAATGGCAAAGGGTTGTTAAGTTGGGGGTTTTTTGTATTTGTCTTGTATAACGCATGCGCAATTGAGTAAAGGAGCTAATAGGATTGAATGCGAAATTGGCTGTGTTGTCTGATCTAGTTAGTGGTTATGGTGAAAATTTTTTTAGCGCAGGAGTTTTTTTTATTGGGATTGACATGTTGAAGGGTGTAAAAATGTGGGAGTCAGAAGGATTTGTGAATGTCGGGAGCATATCACGCTTCTGTGAATGTGATTTGCTTTGAAAGTTGCGTTTTGTATAGGAGCGGTGTAATATTGTGCTGCGTGAGAGGCGGTTTCCCTTGGCGTTTTATGGGGGGGGGGGTGGTTTGCGAAGTGGATTGTTATGTTTCTGATTGGCTAACTTGCATTTCGCAGTGGGCAAAAAGGACAGTTGCGTTTTGCCGGCGTGGGCTAGGAAGGGAAGGAATTGGTACTAGTATGATGATGCAATATTAGTTGATTGCACCATCAGTACATGATAGTTCTTGTGAACGGAGAGAGATGAGTGTTTATTTGAGGCGAGAAGTTGATACGTACATGTAGGAATCGTCATTAATAAGGAGATCAATTAATAAGGCAGGTGTTACGAGTCTTTTTGCATTGAAAGAACGAAAATATCTGAATATTATCGACGGATTTGTGTAGTTTGCGTGTGGTGTTTGCTAAAGGCTACGAGCAGTCTCTCTTTCCGTTCAGAGATAGTGAAGGAAAAGAAAAACAAGCGAGTGAGCGCGAAATCGATTGCGGCTCGACAAGCGCTTTAGCTTTCAAAGACGTGGGCGACTTTCGTCCCCGCTCGCTTGTTTACTTTTGCAAGGGGATTCCCGGGTTAGCAAACCAGATTTAAACATCACGTCATGAGATATGCCTTGACATGCCTCATACTCTGACGATCTGCTCGAGCTCGTGTTTATCAAGCATTATATTTTGATTCCACTGCTATGTTCACTGTTTGTATTTAAGGTCTAGGCACAACAGTAAATACTTCGTCGTCCCGGTGTGAGCATTCTCAGTTGTGGATGAATTTATATCGACATTCAACGTTTGAGTGAATTTGCGTTTTTCAGCACAAATAAAAGCGATAAGAGAGATAAGCTCAGTCATCAGAGTTTAAACATTACATCATCCAGTAACGTTATAGTCAAAATATTGTGTCACACAATCACACTTTTTGTCACGCCGGTTTGTATAAATAGAGGATCGCGCTAACATTTGTGAAACCTAGGGGTGGGGAGGGTCAGAATGGCTGGTTAAAATGCCCAATGGGCTTTCATGTTTTTTATGGAAGGGCTTCGTCAGAAACTACAGTATGCCCTCTGACGATTTGACCAATAAATTCAAAATGCTCAAAGTTAGCCCTCTGTCTCATACAGACCTAGTTATTCTGAAAGAAATGTGGTTCCATGTTTATTGGCCTGAAGGCTAGAATTTGGAGAATACCCCATTTCATGATTAGCATAAATTTTCAAAAATTGAGTGAAACACAAATAAACTAAGTCCATAGATTTGCCATACTGAATATTAAGCAAAAAGTGTAGTTTGTAGAGATCTGATTGAAACTCAAGGAAATATAGAACTTGAATTTCACAATTTTTGCAAAGAAATGAAAGGTCTGTGGGGACACACAACCCATACACCATACAGCTCTGTCAAAGTTGCAATTTGTTGAATTTCAGGCTAGCAAATCTGTACATGAACTGGCTTTTTCATTTAATTCTATATTTAAAAATGTTACACTAACTGTGAATTGTGCTATTAGCTTAATAATATACCACTATAAATAGCCATTTTTTTCTTAAACCCTGCTATAGAGAAAAAAGAACAACATCTGGCTATTTTACAGTAGATCCTGTTCTTAAAGTAAATAGCAATGAGACTATTCCACTGGAGTGTATCAGCTTACAGACTGTGCTGTCTAAAAGCCTTGGACCTCTGATTGAGTGGTGTGATCGACTTCGGGTTAGTGCTGAACTCATTTGTACAGATCACTCTTTTTGACAGAGCATCCTTGATTTTAGTGTCAAAATATTATAATTATTCCTGACCATCTGCTTTGGTATTGCTTAATGCTACATTCTGTAACTGGCTAAAAATACTTAAATGTGCTTCTTTCTGAACCAATTAAAAGCAAAACCATGCATTTTCCCTGCTTGGCACTGTTCAAATGTTTTTGCTTTGAGTTCTGGTTGGTTTGTTGTGTTGTCTTTATCTGTTGTGATTAGCATAATAATTCAGTCTATCCATGGTAAATAACTACTAACAATAATTAATAAATTCTATTTCAAGCACCTGGTCTCTGGGATCTTCTAGTCAGCATGTTTTAAATTTATTAGCGTATCTTTAAAAGCCACTCTGCCAAACTCTGACAGATCACCTACCACCACCATTATCAGCACATATATGTACATGTAAAATTCACCTTGTACTAGCTACATGTAGCAATACTGTACGGCACTCCTATTTTCTTTTACTGGGTACTGTGGACAGAAAATAAGTCATGCGCTCTTTATTTCTATGCACTGAGCACTTTGCTATATTATTATTTTCTGAATTTTTTGTTAGCTAATGAACAAAAATTACATTAAAAAAGTTGTTTTTGTGATTTTTCAGGTAACAAAAGAATCAGGCTACAATATGATTCACTTTACACCAATACAGCAACTCGGAAAATCTAATTCTTCATATTCACTGTCAGATCAGCTTAGCATCAATCCTGTCCACCATTCACCAGGAGGAAAGGAGGCTACATTTGATGGAGTTAAGGTGATAGGAAGTTCTGATATGACACTTGTGGGAAGACCCTCTCCCACTGAATCATTAGAAAATATCACCAAAGTTCATTGACAAATTGGACACAACATTCTCAGTTTTCGTGTGCATCTTTTCTGCACTCAGCTGGTGTACTTCAACAGTTGTGTGACAACTTATGTCAATCAAGCAAAGATCGTAAACAACTCTTCATTCAAACATTTTGATTGTGGCTATAACTGTTGTAAGGTTTTAAAACATGTTTCAAAATCCTAAGACTTTTTTGTGTTGTGTAGAGCTGTCATGAAGATGTTTATCTGATTTAGACAACAAGATTCATGTTGCAGACATGACATGAGCAAGTCACATACAACAGTTGTAAGCAAAAATCATACCACCTAAATCAGCCCTTAGGGTTAACCACTCAGAATTTTAAAGATTTAGGGTAATAGTCACGTTTCTTGGTGCTAAAACCTGTATACTGAAATCTACGCTTACCCATCATAAATGCCATTAATAGTTACTGTTTTTACTAGAAAAATTGCTGCCCCCTATAAGCGCTTAACGTAACAGCAACAATGCAGTGCTTGTTCCATGCGCTTGAGCTCCAGTGTGGCACTTATTCAAAGAATGTCAAAAAACTGTTTGTTTTAAACCAGCTACAATCAGGGAGACAGTGACATGACATTTGCTCTGACGAAGGGCTAAGGCTCAAACATCAGCTTTCAATATCTATATACTTGCCAAGTTATCAACTCTGTTGATAAATCCAAATTTTCAACTGTGGTCACTTGTTTTTTTTGTTGTTGTTGTTGTTTAGCAACCAGTGTACATTTTTTGGGGACTTGGTATTTGCTATTTTTAAATTGGGATATTTCCTTAAATTGGCATTAAAAATGACCATAAATCTGAGTGTCCAGAAGTGTTTAAGTGTTTAAGTGTTTGATGTATGTAAGTACCCTTGGGATCATGCAATTTACAGTGTTTGACTGAGATGGGATATTGCATATGAAAGATGGTGGTTTAAGGTGGATATAAGAACCCAAAATTGACCTGCTCCCAACATCTCAAGGCTTCATAGCTCAGTTGGTAGAGCCACGCACTGGTATTGCGGAGGTCATGGGTTCGAATTCCATTGTAGCCTTGAAATCTTAATTTTTTTTCAGGCTAAAAAGCAATTGCCTAAATTGCTGTGCACTGCGAAGACCATTCCATTCATTTCATGTTAGTACCGCTTTTTATATATATGACTTTCATATATTCATTATGTCATCCATTCCACATGCGGGATATACTTGTAAGAACCCAAAATTGACCTGCTCCCAACATCTCAAGGCTTCATAGCTCAGTTGGTAGAGCAACGCACCAGTATCGTGGAGGTCATGGGTTCGAATCCCGTTGTAGCCTTGAAATCTCTTTTTCGGGCTAAAAAGCAATTGCTTAAATTGCTTCACACTGTGAAGATCATTCCATTCATTTCATGTTAATACCGCAGTTCATATAATTATAATTATGACTTTCATATCTTCATTACGTTAAGGTGGATACTGTTGCCCAAATTTCACAAGCACGTGGACTTAAGTTTAAGTGCCTTTACTAGCACAAATAAAGTTACAGAAAATATAAAAAAGTCAGATTGGTTTAAAAAACGTTTTAAAAAATATAATGTGTCTATACAAACAGCACAGGTGGCATATTGCGTAAACGTAAAAGTTGAACTCTGTTCATATGTTTACTCTAGCAGCCTACACTTCATCTCTAATTTTATTTGCACACATAAAGACATTTAATAAAATAATTATTTGTTACACACGTGAAATTTGTGACAGTAGAATAGAAATCCACCCTTAAGGGGGTGGAATGTACACTTATTTCATCCCCTTGTGAATCTCACAGGAACTCCTTGACAAGATACGTACTGAGTGGAAAGTCCTGTCTGTGGTAGACATTGTACTGAATCACACAGCTAACAACTCTCCTTGGGTCTGGGATCACCCAGAATGTGTGTACAATCTTGAAAATTCTCCTCATCTGAAGCCAGCTTTTCTACTTGATCGTGCACTGTGGTTCTTCTCTTGTCAAGTAGCTGATGGTTTATGGACAAGCGATGGTCTGCCCCCAGAAGTTAACAATGATGACCATATTCAGTGCCTTGGAAAAATCTTAAGGTGAAATAAGTACTTTTACAACATTTATTTATTATTTATTTATTTATTAACTTTTTCTCACTTCATCCATATGTATTTTGGTACTTGTGATTAGAAGTTTGTTCAACCTATAAAAGGAACTTTGCACAAGTACAAATGGTGAAAGCAAAAAAAAACATTTTCTGGTTACATGGCAATTCAGTTGCAAACAAAGCTGGCAGGTGCATTTTCATAACTAAAGCTTCAATAGGATTTATGCTTGTGATAATGATGATGATGATGGTGATGATGACGATAATGGAAGTGAGTGTATTTATGTAAGAAATGTACATGAATACCATCATCATCATCATCATCATCATCATCATCATCTTCATCATCACTGTCATCATCCGGTGGCATTCAGTGGTGGTCACATAAATGTGCAGTTGAACATTACACACCTTCTGGCTGGTATTGGTAGCTGCGCTTGCAAATTCCATATGGTCATGTTACTTATTAATAAATAATTGATTGTAATAATTGATTATTACACTGAGGCACCTATAGCAGCCACTATTATTTCATTCCCAATGCCAACCAACCCCCAACCCGTGAATGAAAGTCAACAGTACAGAACGCAGTATTCTTTGGTGTTTTGCCATACTAATACATTGTAGATCCTTTATTGACCAAGCCTGCTTGGTCAATGTGGCTAGATATTGGCCTTGTTCTTTTTTGTGTGTTTTTATGGACCAAGATGTGAAAAAGATCTTGACCAATGTCCAGCCATCTTGACCTTATGCTTGGTCAATGGCACATAATTATATATTTTACAATTATAAAAGCACAAAAAGGTGGGAACCAACTACCCTAATACCAGAGGTTTTCTTTCTTTGCAAATGAAATTGAACTGTAAAGTAGCAAGAGAGAAAATTCTCTGCTACTTCAATGCTTCTTGTCGCCACTTAACAGCTCATTTTTGCTTCAGAAGAAGAGAGAAAAACCTCTGGGACTGGGGTAGGAGCCAACATAAAGAGGACAAGAACCGGGATTAAAGGGAACAGAAAGCAGGAAGTTTGGAACTCCTACCCCTTCCCTGTGTTAAGAACAGCCAACATGACCTTACTAGTAGTCAGCTGGTCTTAGAATACTAGCTGAGCTAACCTACAGGCATCTAGCAATGGATCAGGGAATTTGGTAATGGTTGATCGAGTGAAGGAAATGCTTGTCTTACTCAGAGAGATTCAAATGTACAGGTATCACTTAATAATACAAGCTATGTAAAGGTGTATTAAAGAAAGAATGAAGGACAGAGTGTTCCTAAATCATGTGAAAATTTAATCTCTAGACAGAAGATGATTCAAAGTATTTTTGTTTTTGATAAATGGTTTCAGGAATCAGGTACTACCAAAACTGAGACTTTGGGAGTTTTTCTGTGTAAATGTTGAAAAGACAGTTGAGCAGTTCCGCCATGCGGTGTTGAAGGCAGGAAGACCTGCCAGTGCTTCATCTAAACCTGATGGACCTCCACTGAAGGTGACAACTGGCCCATTGTATCAACGCTTCTCAGCAACAATTGACTTAGCAAAGGCTCTGGAAAAGTTTAACAAAGAGCGGTAAGTTCCATAAGTTCTGAATGTAAGTGCTGTGGTTTATATTTAATTGATTTTCATTTTCCTTTGTTCCAGATTATAGTAATCTGAATCAGAGATAAAGGAAACCAAAACGATAAATTGGTTTGAAAAGTTTTTAACCAATATAAATTTTAAACCACAACATAAGCCCATCGTCCTTAAATCTAGACACCAAAATCCTTCTGTTAATTAGCACATTAAGGTAGAGTCACATTAAGAAGCATCTAGCACTGAAATGGTGCAACCACAAAATGATCATTTGGGTAGTGCCTTGCACTTAGTGAATGTCTAATTGTTTTATTTCTTGAAGCCAGCCATGACAGGAACTGGTGATAGAACCATTTACAGTGGTCACTGGTTTTTCAGTAAAGCATTCCTTGTGATAGACTAGCATCCCATCTGGGGGAGTAGGTGGTCTCCTCACTGCATGAAAACCAAACACACTGATATGCATGAGACTCGTATAAGGACTTGGTTGTAGATGATATGAGGTTATATTATTACTAACTGTTACTCTGATTTTTAGCGCTGATGCCGTGGATGAGAAGGATCGACTTCACCGGTGCTGTGAAGCTCTCAAAGAACATCTTGTTAGTCTTAATGAAGCCATAAAGAACAATGAAGTTGCTGATCACATTGAGTCTGCTATTAAGAATGTTCAGCATGGGCTTCGATATGAACACCTGGATGGCCATGGCCCCAAGCATCCAAGAGTTACTAGAAAATGTCCTTTGGCAAAAAAGTAAGTATTCCTGATTTACATGTGGCTAAATGAGACTTACGTCAGGTTAAGCTAGAGAGAATTGTGCTTGGTTAGCGTGGTTGGCACTCTGCAGGGAATTTTCTCATAACTAAGAAGGCTACTATTTAGCTCATGCATTTGCATAAAAAATGCTTTTTGCTTGGCTTGCTGATCCTAGAGGATCTTATAAAAAGCCTTAACAGTTCTTGCACATCATTGCTTTACCCTCTCCTCACACACGGCTGGTAAGTATTCCACTGATTTCATCAGTGTGATGGTGGCATGGTGCCTAGTGGCTGTCGCTCCCAGGGTTGCCATGGTTACCTCAGTCTGCTCCTGTGTGCCAAGCTCAACTATCCTCTAAGGCACTTGCTCCTAAGCTTATCATTCAACTGTTGATTAAACACTTCCCATTGCCCAGTGGTATGGATTATAATTGAATAGTACAGTGTGGCCATCTTTTAATCATCACCAAATGGCATTTGGAGTACAAGGCTGCATTTCTATGAGTGAAATAGTACAGAGTTGACTATCACTCTTAGGGAACATGAATGATAATTTGATATTAGTAAAAGTGTTTTAGCAGACATGTAAATGATTTTAAATCAATGGCGATTCAGACAAAGCAAATCAGATTGGCTCACTCACACTACATGTAGAGCACAGCAAAAGTCTACTAAGAAACATAATTGCTCTTTGGATAATAATCATCCAGTCTTTGAACTTAGGAAGTGGAATTAAAATGAATTTGGATTGAGGCTTTCAAAACCTCACTTCTGGCACACATAAATAAGTATGGTCAAGGCTTTTAATTTATTTTGTTTTATTGTCCTTATTTCTAGTTACTTCATAACACCTGACGGTTGCAAAACAATAGAAGATGCAGAGCAGCTCATGTTTTCTGACAAGGCCAGGTATTGCATGGCAAATACAGGGTGGATCTTTGGAGGAGACCCACTGAAGGACTTTGCAGCACCAGGATCTTTAGTTTATCTTCGACGTGAACTGATTGCCTGGGGTGACAGTATAAAACTCCGATATGGACAAAAACCTGAAGATGCACCTTTCCTTTGGAATCACATGCTACAGTATACTCAGATTTGTGCAAGGTTAGCTAATGATATATGAAATGCTTACAAATAAAGCAACACTTGAGAAGGTAAACTTGTTGAAAACCCTGCCTGACAGAAGGCTAACCAGTGTGGCAGGTGAAGGGTTGTTTGTTATACCTTGGTACCTTATAGGGTGTTGAAATCTAAACTTAATGATCAGCACTAGAATAATCTTTAAGTTAGTATCTTATTTATATTGTAAACCTAACGAAAATTAACTTAAGGTGACATGTGGCTATTAATATTTTATTGGAGCAGAGGCTCCCTTAATAATAATTATTAATAATAATTATTATTATTAAAAATGAATTTTCAACAAGTAAGCCTTATTCACCAATTTCTGTAATTTCTGGTATCATTAATAAGGAATCTTTAAATTGTACAAAGCTATAAAGTTTAGAGCAAGCAAAGTAAATGAAGAAGAGATGTAAGTGCTAAAGAGAACACATTTTACTGTGAGGAAGTTTCCACAAAATTGACAGCATAGAAATTGCTGCACAGTTTGCTGAATCTTGCTCTAAAACTTTGCTTCAAAATATTATATGATTTTGTATGCTTAAAAGTGTGTTTGGCTTTCAAGAGCAACAGTTGCAAGAATGCTACAATAATGCTACGATTACACCTATTATTTAAAAGCCTGATACCACTTAACACTTTGCTGAAAAATTGAAAAAGATTGAAATCACCCTGCAAAAACTACAAGCAAATGATGAACTGTATGTCTTCTATATATTAAGCATTGATAAAATGGAAGATGTGATGCAGTTAACTTGATGAGCCCATTTCGCTGGGATTCCTTTTGTCTATAGGCCTGGACCTAGATGACACCCATCTATCTTCGCTTTGGAGAATATATTCATGGTTTTCTAAAAGCAGAGTTCTCTTGCAGCAGTTGTATCTCTCATCATTTATTTTGTTTTCCCTAAAATTTAAAGCATGGTAAAGTTTCACTTACATCAGTTAAATTAGTTATGGCTTACCTGCTGAAAACTTGATTTGACTTATAAAAGGATAATAATAATAATAATAATAATAATAATAATAATAATAATAACAACAATAATAACAATAATATTGAACCCATGATCGAACCCATGATAGTAGGATCAAACCCATGATCGTCCGTACCCTGGTTGGACGCTCTAACCACTGGGCTACTGGGAGACCTGTGGCGAGCATACATGTAGGTCACATTTACTGAGTTCGTGGTGACATGCGTCCAGCATACTGCTAGGATCAGCAATGTCAAAGTGCCCTATAGGTGACAAAATTTTAAAGAAAGATGGTGAATTTTAAGTTCAGAGAAGAAATAAGGAAAGATGGAATATTCAACATGTCTCGAGCATGAGACAAAGAAAAAATCTGAGTCCCTGACAGGAATCGAACCCATGTCCGTCCATACACCACCGGTTGTACACTGACTAAGCTACTGGGAAAGTAGCTCAGTCGAAAACCAAGCTCAGGGAAAACGAATCCTTTGACACACTAGTATCAACATTTTGTGAATTTGAATGAAGAAGCAATGAAACTTTACTTAAAACTCCTCTCCAACTTGTATTTAAAGATTCTTGCTGCATACATGTACTAAATATAATTAAATACTTCATCTTCTTTAGATTATTCGATGGAGTTCGTCTGGACAACTGCCATAGTACACCCCTTCATGTTGCAGAGGTCAGCAAAGTTCAGTTTATAGTTCCCTGGCTCACTTTTATTATTATTCAGCCTTATGATTACAATTGGCTAGTTGACCACCTTTAGAACTATATTAGTTGTAATAGTGACCTTCAGATTAGACTATGAGTAGCAGATTGAGTATGACTATGACTTTCCAATTTCAAACTAGGGATTTTCCCAGACCCATTACATCTCCTTGTTGCTGACAAGTAGAGAAGGAATCTCTGGTTATGATATTGATGAGTCAGATGTCAATCTAAAGCATGCAAACTGTGGTTGAAAAGTCGTACTCGTACTCAGTCTCATGCACGTAGTCTGATCTGAAGGTCGCTAGGAGAGCAAGGTAGAAGGAAATGCAAGATTACCATGGATGTACATATCTCAATTTTCTGTTAATGATTTGCAAAATTTTTTCACAGAATTTCACATTTATGTTTTACCTAAACAAAAAGTGAAAAACTAGTACAAATTTTGCAAAATTCAACCTAAATTCATTGACAGGGCCCCTGGTTAAAAAAAATTCCTATGCATAATGTCACTCAGAAAAGTATGCAACTGAGGAAAGAAAAGATATTGATTTTTAGAAATCACTAATGATAGCTTTATCAAGCAAGTTGTTATACTTGCAACACTTGACAAGTTGTTATAACATTTATTTAGTTCTACATAAGAGAAAATGGAAAGCACAATCTTGAATCCCTTGTGGTGAAGGTATATGAATTTGAGTGGCATGTTCATTTCATTTATTGCAGTATTTTGTGGATGCTGCCAGACAAGTAAAACCAGACCTCTATGTAACAGCAGAATTATTTACAGGTTCTGAAGCAAAAGACAATATTTTTGTCAACCGACTGGGAATCACATCTCTTATAAGAGGTAACAGATCTTTAAAATTACAAATACGTTTATTTAGTCAATAGCATATTGTTTCGTCAGTTCTTCCAAAATAAACAATAATAAAACAAAGGTTTGAATCCTTAGATCATTCCACGTTTCTGGGAACCCCCCCCCCCCCACCTACCCCTCCCCTACATGTGTGTCCCAACATTTTGCTCAAAGTGACAAGTAAAATAATGTTGGGTTAGGGGAAGGTTACATGTAGGTGGGGCATTTCCCAGAAACGTGGAATGATCCAAATCTTTCTTTTCTATCTCAGAAGCTTCTTCAGCAAACCCTATAACTTAATTAACATCACCTGCTGAAGAAGCTCAATTCTGAGATACGGTCAAACCTGCCTGTGCGACCACCTCTCATAAGCACCCACCTCCCGTCAGCGTCCACTTTTCAAAAATACCAAAATTTTCTCAGCCAAATAGTTTCAGTTGGAACCTCTTGTAGACCTCACTGGTTTCAAACTGAATTGAATGGTGCCATGAATTCTGATTTTACTCATTTTTTTAATGAAGTGTACTTATGACAGTTGTTCTACATTAAAGATATCACACTTCATTTATGAATGGCTGCCTTAAATTTACAGCCTCAACTGTTATTGAACAATAACAAGAGAAATTCGATGGCCCAGGTTTATAACCTTGGGGACCATATGGTAATTCTGTCAGATTACAGTTGTGTTGCCAATACAACAATGATTCCTTCCATGTTTACTGTCTTGCCTTGTAATTGATGTAAAATACATGTAATCAAAGCTCTTTTGACAACCTATGTTGTAAGATAACGCCCGGTAGTCCAAATTCTATCCGGGGCTAGTAGTAGTGCATAGTGCACATTTCTCAAATTTTCAGCAATAACATACACATATGCACTCTTCAATAGCTTGTAATTGCCACTCCTCTAACAACTTCTAGGAGGAGTCTATACAATATGAGTCTTGCCCCATACTATATAGAAACTGGAGACTGGCACTGATCACATTGATGTCTGTCACCATCATTGCAGCATTCAGATCTTCGATTTGAGACAGGCCACAGTCAGAACTGGTTTTGTACATGTACTGTGCTGTTTTGAGCTGTTTTGGTGTGAAATAGCAAGTAGATTTCGCCTTTTAGCTCAGCAATATGCTATATTTAATGCCTGCTGCTCGGAAATATTTAGGGTGTAGATTTTTGTTCTTTTTAAAATGGGGAGGGATATCGTTCAGGCATGAAGAAGCCTGCTTCTCAAGAAAAATTGCCAGTCATAGCATAAAGACAATCTCCCTTCTGGGTTGTCTTTTTGTCATTTTCAGAGTCTGAATTAATAGTCATCTTCACTGTTATTGTAGGCCATAATAGTCATTTTTCTGGTTAAGGATTTAAGCTCTGAAAGTGGAATTAATTATGTAAGGATAATTAGGTCTGAGATTGGATATGAGAATTCATACATTTAGGTCTGAAGCAAGATTAGGCTTTCCAATTCCAGGCTGCTCTTTCTCACCCAGAACGCAACAGAGTAACCCTCCCATCCCCCCTCCCCACCCCACTGAGAGACACTTCCTTCCATTAACCTTTTGTTAACTGTAATATTTTTGTTGCTACTCAGAGGCTTTAAATGCTCATGATCCCCATGAGGAAGGACGTTTGATTTATCGCTATGGAGGTGAACCAGTTGGCGCCTTCATGCATCCCTCAGATGTTAGGCCTCTTGTTCCCTGCATTGCACATGCAATGTTTATGGATGTTACACATGACAATCCTTCTCCATTTCAGGTTAGTTAAGGACGGTGCGACCTTTTGTTACTGTGCATACATTCTGCGCATCTCAGATCTGGTCCGATATATTCGGTTTGCTCTTAATTGGAAACATGTTAACTGTTAAGTTCTGATTTTAGTCACCTGCTGAAATACTGCTTCCTATATATGGGGGGTGCACTGCATTGAGAGAACTGCTACTATAAGGTAGTTGAATCATGAACTGCACGTTGTGATGTTTTAGTGTTGAAGCATATTTACAATTTTGTCCTTAGTTATATTTAGAAAAAAATTAACAAAACATATTTTTTCAGAAAGTTCCCTTTTTTTCAGTTTATTGTATTTGCTAAAGCTTTTTAAACACTTAAACACGACATGTGGTTTATTGTTCTTCATAACTCTTGTTGAACAAAAATTACTCTTAGGGCTTGTTGCTCTTGAAGAGTAGCTTTTTTTTATTTATCACTAACCATCAAATTTTGTTTTCCTCTATTGGAACGTGATGTATAATAATTTATTATCATATCTCACGTTACCATAGGCATTGATTTTTGAGAAAAATCAAACTATGGGTCAACTTATGTTTTGTTGTAGGTACGATCAGTGTACGACGCTATCGCAAGTTCAGCATTGGTCTCCATGGCATGTTGTGCAACTGGCAGCTCCAGGGGATATGACGAACTGGTCCCTCATCACGTAAGTCTTGTTTGAAGGGATATTGTTCAAAGCCACCCGTGGAAAAATTGTCCCTGACTATAAGCCCCATAATAATATATGGCATATTGCCACAAAAACTAAACCCGTGCGTTATTTAACTTACCCTTCCGCTTGGCTCTTCCACTCCTGCATTTTAAACAATCTTAGCATTAGGTTTTGAGTCTTAATTATCTATGAATAATAATTATAGGCAAACAAAATGCTACTCAGTGTAAGGGGGCTATAAGTTAAGGGGAATTTATCCAGGAGGGAATTTGTTCGCAAGGCGACTTGATTGGTTAAAAATTCCGTACTGATGACACATGGAAGTATTCCCAGAACCATGCTGCCCAAGTAGTGCAAGGACTCCTTAGCAAGAACTCGAAACATCAGTATATATTGCAAGTGTCTTTAAAAGAGCCATTGTCACCCAAAGTGCTTTGTGCACTATTGTTTTTGTTTTGAAACAGTTTTCTAGCGTTTAGCTGGCGCGTTGACCAGACTTTCGCATATCACAGTGCACACAGCGCGCCGCACTGGCCTTCCAGCGAGCTGACATGTACAGTAGTAGCCTCTGCCGGAAAATGGAAATATCGTAGCTAAATGTTACTGGAGAAAACCACTCAAGATTGACTTGCTAGTCAACGCGTAGAGATGTACTGAAGCACCCGATCAATTGATGTATCGATGTCGATAGACTTAAAACCAGAGAAGCCACTTCCACTCTAAGCTTGTATAATATTAATATCAAAACGTTGATATCTACATCGCTAGATGCACGAGAGAAAACTACTCAAAATCTGACTTGGTAGTCAACGCGTGTGGATTTATGATAGCGCCCGATCGATCGATCGATGTGGATGGACGTAAAACCACTCTACATAAAAATAACAAAAGCAAACAAAAGGAACATTGACATGTGTAAGGCGTAATCGATACACAACAAAGAGCAAAACAGCACAAACTCATGAACATAATCATAACTTTGTGATAGCTTCTTCTCCCGTGCTTTCCTTCTGTTTTAAATGCACTGTCGGTACTACTGCTGAAACCGAAGGACATTTCCTTTCCCTCCACATCTAATACTCGGACTCCATCAGCCGTATAACTTTAGCAAAGCCCGGAAGACTCGAGCGGTCTTCCCGTCGGCTTTCCTGAGGCTCTACGAGACATCCAATCTAAAGATCTCTTTCTCAACCGCGAAAAACACTTAACAACTGGAGAATATACAACGAAATCAATACAATGACAGTTACTTTTCAACTCAAAATTCACACAAGTACTTTGAGATCGCTAACAGCAACAATGGAAGAAGATACAAACAAGAAATTCTGAAGAAATTAGAGGCGGCGGGTTGTCTCTCACCCTGGCTCCTTAAGTTTCTGTTACTAAACGATAAAAAGAAACAAAGTGCAGGATTATATAACTATCTTTGTGTGAAAAGGGTTTAATACATTTTGTGCTTTAGATTCATGTTGTGAAAGAAGATCGCCTTTACCTCTCCTGGCCAAATAAGACATCCAAGCTCAAAGAGAGTGCCTTTCTCAAAGAGAGCGATGGTATTCTGTCCGCTAAGAAAGCCATCAATGAACTGCACAGGTGGCTGGGTGAGCAAGGATACACACAGGTAACTACCAAAAGATAATTGGAATATACCTTCCCCCTCACAAATACTATCCCCACCCATCTCCCTCAAAAATCGTGACCATTGTATTGAATGTGTTTTTTTCGTTGTACTGGCTGGCTGGCTGATTGATTGACTGTTTGACTGATCAACCGGTCGGTTGGTCTGTCGGTAGGTTGATCAATTGATCAATTAGATCTTGGGCATATAGTCCTGACCAAACAGTCTCAAGAAGGCACAAATTGGAAACTGACTCTGTTTGGCCAGGCTGTGTTTGCACTTACGATAACTAGCATTCACTTTGATCAACCTCAAATTCACGCACAAGCTGGATCTTGTCTCTCCTTCATATACCACCGAATGCAAGAGGACAAAAGCTCATCTCAGTATTGATTTGTTTTGTATAGCCGTAAAGGCTGGACTGAAATGTCTTTTTCAAAATTGCTGCTAACTGCGCCTACTGTACTGGTGCATCTGTCTGACCACCCATCCCAAGTCCATGTACCCAAGCTGGTATTTCCAAACTAGTGATGACTGGCAACTCCATTTGGCGCGGTCTTAACATTTGCTCTTCATACAGGTGTATGTAGATCAGATTCATCATGATGTTCACGCCATCACCAGACACAATCCAGACAGAAGAAAAACTGTTGTTTTAGTGGCGCATTCTGCTTTTCACAACCCCTCTGAGGACCTTCAATTTACCATGCACAGGCAGAAAATTCAGATGGAAAGCATCCCTCCACTCACTATTCCAGGTTAGTTAGCTACCAAAATGCCCGCAAAATTGCTTCCTGGGCTTCGTACATTTACAGCGGAGCTCCTGTACAAGTTGGTAAATAAGTTGTGTTTATGAAGTTCTAGACAACACTCAATTATCTAAATTTAGGATGCTGTTAGTAATTTGACTAGGTGATGCAATGGTAGCATTCGTGTTTGGGGCATGGCCAGTTCAGGGTCTGAATCTGCTGTCAGTGTGACAATTTGTGGCACATGCTTTTCCCAAGATAGGTTAATATATCTAGATGTGAATCGCACTGAATACAAAATATATAAGGAAAACTACCAGTCTCTAGTGCAAATGACATAAATCACTAATTTTTCAGCAAAAGTATTTACAGTCAACTCTCGCTCTATGGACACCTCGCTATTATGGACACTCCGTTATTACAGATAGGAGCTGAAGTTCCTGTGAATAAGATTGACTAAACATAACTCCCGCTATTACGCACTCTCTCTACTACGGACACTAAGTCTTGGTTCCAATGGTGTCCGTTATAACGAGAGTTGGCTGTAGACTTTTTATGTTTGCCTCATGTTTTGCGGATTTTGTTTGTTTTTTATTTAATTTCAAAGGTGAGATAGATCAGATCATTTTTGAAGCAATGTTAGTGAAGAAACCAGACTCGGGCGAATTTATTAAAGACAGTGAGTTTATTAACGGTCTTCAGTCACATGAAGTACTCCTGCAGAGACATGTTCCTCTTCACAAAGCCAAGGTAAGGACCATTGCCAGGTGACGGTACTCCAGAATCAAATTTTAAAAAAAGCATTTTTTACTGGTAAATTGTGAAAAACAAACGGCATGCACCATATAGGAAAGTTATACTCAGTAGCTTTCATCCTACAGACTCATAAGTTGAAACCACCTTGTACGGTATAATAAACAGTACCACAGGAAAGTACTGCTCAGTAGCTTTCATTTGAATGGTCACACTTTAGGATTTCATCCACAGACACAAAAGTTAGAACCACCTTGTACAGCATAATAAACAGTACCACAGGAAAGTACTGCTCAGTAGCTTTCATTTGAATGTCACACTTTAGGATTTCATCCACAGACTCAAAAGTTAGAACTACCTTGTACAGCATAATAAACAGCACCACAGGAAAGTATTGCTCAGTAGCTTTCAATTGAATGGTCACACTTTAGGATTTCATCCACAGACTCAAAAGTTAGAACTACCTTGTACAGCATAATAAACAGCACCACAAGAAAGTACTGCTCAGTAGCTTTCATTTGAATGGTCACGCTTTAGGATTTCATCCACAGACTCAAAAGTTAGAACCACCTTGTACAGCATAATAAACAGCACCACAGGAAAGTACTGCTCAATAGCTTTCATTTGAATGGTCACACTTTAGGATTTCATCCACAGACTTAAAAGGTAGAACCACCTTGTACAGCATAGTGAACAGCATCACAGGAAAGTACTGCTCAGTAGCTTTCATTTAGGTGATGGCACATTAGAATTTCTTGAACAATTTGTATTCAGGTAGTCTCCTACGCAGCCGTTTTTAGTGGCGTCAGGAGACTAGTATTCAGGACGCTATTTTTTAACTCCTCTTCAAGCTGTTCTTCTCCTTCTTCTTTTTCTTTATCATGGACGTATAAAACAAATGAATTTTCTTTCAGACATGCCGTGCAGAGAATAAGGGTGATAACACATTTGAAGTGCATTTTGAGAACTTTGCCCCCGGCAGTGTTATTGCATTTGACATCACCATGGAAAGTAGAGTCAAGGATGCTTTAGGCCAATTAAGGTATGCTTTTACATCTGTTCGTCTGCATTCATAGTAAAAGTGGTCTTGAAAAGACTGTCATAAAACCGAAAGTACAGTAATTCCATCTGCCCGATCACAGCGAACACAAATAAAGCGGCCAAGCAATCAAAACTCAAAACAAAGACGTGCAACAAGTGCCAAGCAAGCTGTTGGCCACAAGTGTAACGATTGGCCTCAGATGTAATAACAGATGGCCTCAATTGTAATAACTATTGGTTTGGGGACGAAGTACAACAGAAGTTTACAAATATAGCTAAAATGACTTTCGTGTAATAACGTCATTAGTCACGTGACCGTGGGAAAATGACTTACCCTAGATCAAGACCAAACTCAGACACAGTGATCTACCCTCGGTAAATTAACAAGTTCATATCATCCATGCTTTGGGACTTCATCCGTCAATTGACCGGAAAATGACTGGTCTTCTGGGACCAGGGGGTGGATTCGTCCCCCCCCCCCCCCTCTTAACTCCGAGAATATTGAAGCTACGACAACGAAACTTAGAGGGCAGATAGTACGTCGAAAAATGTTTCCTTTGAGTCCGCAACATGAACTAATGGCGTCATATGACGTAAGAATTACGTCAGGTTCTCAAACAGCGGCCATCTAGGATCCGCCATCTTCATTCTTGGATTTCTTAATTTTTCCAAGACCTTTGAAAATCGCCAAAATTGGCCAAAAAGTAATCAAAGCCAATAAACGAAATACGAAAATCATATTAAAATGTAACACTTACTTCGAGAAAGTTATAATTTTTCATTGTAATGTTGAGAATTCAAAATTCCGAAAAAACAGCATGGCAAAAAGTGGTTGCCGTGGTAACGTCAAACTTGACGGACAAGCACTTGCTACGCCAAATTGTTCTCAGTTAAATTTTAGGAAAAGTCACCAAGTTTGGTAGCTTTAGCTTGCTTATTAAAAAAGTTATAAACATCCAAAGTCAGTGCGGACAGAATCGCCCTCCCCCCCCCCCCCCCCCCCATTCTTCCCCAGTCTGAATAGGGTGCTAATGAAGGTAGTGCTATCATTTTGTTGACGGATTATGACACTTTGGCAGAGCTTGCAAAGTACCGTCTTTCCTCGAATAAGCGTCCGGGCGCTTATTTAAAATTTCGGCTAAAAGGAGGGGCGCTTATTGGAAGGAGGGCGCTTAATCGAGGGGGGGGGGGGGGCGCTTATTAAGTTTTCCTTTCAACGAAATCTAACTTTATCTTGGCTGAATCTTTAATAGAAAAACAAAAACTACAACATTATCCACGTAACGCATCCCAATAACTTTATTATCGTAGAAATTATTGGTCCTCGAAGACTAGAGAACAGTCTAGTTGTTCCTGGGAAGTTTATGAGGGTGGTAAAGGGGGGCCTGGATCACGTTTCACGAAAAATAAAATGGCCATTTCACTTTTCACGGGAAATAAAATGGCCATTTCACGATAAAAAAGTTCCTTACTTTTTGATAAATAACATCCAAAGTACAGGTTTTTTTGTTGTCCTCACCGACCGTCCATTCAAGGTAATTTTTTTTAAAGCTAAACTAGTGAGCAGCACTGTGCGAACTTAAATTGTAAAACAAGCTCGTTTTTTGTAAGGCATGACTAAGGTGCAGCATATGTGTGACATATTTGATCAACTTCATATGCGTGACATATTTTTTTGGGGGTCACAGATTGTGTACTAAATCTGTGCCCCCACCCCAAATCGTTTTTTCAAATTGTTTTAAGACAGTTGTCGGAATGTTCTCATGAAGGAGCAGTCTATGGTGTTTCCGACACCCTTCTGTTCCGCCAGACACTGTTTTCCACCAAACTCCAAAACGTCTTTCTTGAATGTTTACAGGTTTTTTTTTTTGCGCTTTGCACGACAACAGGAATCTAGACTTTTCTTTCTGCACCAAGGCTTCTTGTTATCATGTACTTTATATCAACTAAACAAAACTATGATATGAGGTAAAACCTTGTGACCATCCAGATACGCTTCCACAATGATCACCAAGAAAACCAAGATAAACGGTGGAATGAGTAGAGCGACATGGTGTCCAGAATGACGATCAGTCACAATCTTGCACTGGTCGCGCAGTTTACTATACGTAGTCTTGTTTTTTAAAAGCACTTACTATAGAATTTTTTGCAAGAAAAAGAGAATCATGGTTTATAGGCGCCTTTCAGGATAAAAATAAACAGACATTTCGCAATTCTCATGAAAAAAAAAGGTCATTTACGGTTCGCGGCCCTGTAACCAAATCACGTTTCACGAGGAAAAAATTTGCCATTTCACAATTCACGGGAAATAAAAAGGGCCTTTCACGGGTCACGAAAAAACCCTTTACCACCCTCGTTTATGGCATCTACCAAGAGCGCGGCAATAGGACAAAAATTGAAAGAACGCACATAAAAGAACTCTGCAAGCACATGGAGATAGAAATAACTGAAAGTGACTTAGCGGAAAAGAAATTATTCTTCTGGCCCCAGTTGTTCAAAAGGTGGATAGTGCTATCCACTGGATAACGCAATTGGTTTCCCTAATACTTATCCACTTGATAGCGATTCATCCAGTGGATAGTGCTATCCACCTTTTGAACAACTGGGGCCTGTACTGTTGCCGCCGTAGTTGAAGCTTAAAAAGTTTTAAATAAAGTGGCAGTAGGAACAGGTTTTCCTTGTATCCCTACTATTTAAGAAAGTGAGGGGGGAGGGGAGGGGGACGCTTATTCGAGAGAGGGCCCTTGTTTGATATTATGGCCTAGGGGGTGGGCGCTTATTCGGGGGAGGGCGCTTATTAGAGCGTGGGCGCTTATTCGAGGAAGTACGGTAAGCCTTAGCCTTAAAGAACAGACTAGAACAAGCGACTAAAACTAGGACTAGGCCAAAACAACAGTCTTCCTCATCCGTTATGGGACCAACTATAATAGCAGGAATCCATCGTCGTCTACGAGGTTACTTTCTAAGTATTCAACTATCTAGTCCATCATCGTTTCGGGAGTCCTCAAGATATCAAAAGCACTCAACTGATTTGCCACCATTCTCGAGGGGGATTGTATGAAATGACAAATCAAATCCTTGATCCTTGATCCTCAATCACTTTAGTCGTCTTTTTTCATGGGGATGATGGCTTTCTTTCTTGCCTGGCCGCCCTTCTCTTTTTCTCTCTTCTTTTGGGGCATTTTGTGTCCTATCTAGTCTTTCGAGTCTTCATTTAGAAAGTGCTGATATTTGCTTTGCTATTATTCGTTCAGTTGACGGCTCATACTATATTTAGATCCAAACGGACTTATGGCTTCACCCTATCTTTCCCTACGATTGTGGATGAAAGAATGGACTGTAAATTAGCTTCGTATTCATGAGGCGACACAGTCTTTTCATAGCACCTTTAAATTCATCGCCCTGATCACTTTGAACTAAACACTGCAGTCCGTGCTCTAACAGATATTCTGCAGTTCGTCCGAGATGACCTTACTTTTTAACTCACTGCATGAAGCCAATTTAATGAACCGACTGAAACATCAATCACTGACAAAACATATCGGTAGGACCCTTATTTAACGATACCATTGCACTAGCGCCCATGTCCACGTAACTAATTTAATCGTCATTACACGATAAACGAATTACGTGTGATTGTAAACCGTAGGAGAGTTTATTCTGTTGTTCTTCGTTCCGAAACCTACAGTTATTACATTTGAGGCCAGTTATTACACTTGTGGCCTCGATAACACGTGTAAGCTTATAAGGTTTAGAGTGGATTTGCATTTGTTTCTGATTGATTTAAAACTTTACCCAAACATATTTGCTTTGCTTGATCGTTAATTATCGCACAAGATGTGAGAATAAATTACAGGACTATCAGAAAGTGCAAAACCAATGCAGAAGCTCTGCGTAATAAAGCTTTCCAGAGTACTCAAAAAAAAAATTAGAAACAGCCAAATTTGTTTCCAGTGATCTTTCTCCTCATAAAAAAGGAGCCAAATAATGAAATTGAAAACTGGCTTCAATTTAGACGGAAAAGTGTACTTGGTAATAATTCTGAATTGATTAACACATCTTCCTGAATTATTTCTTACTGCTTTTTTGTGGGCGGTATTGGTGGTTATTTCACGTTTTTCCTCTGTTGTGAACATTTTATTGTGATTTTTATTTACTGATCCTTATATGGTAATCACGTGATTTGCATGCAGCCCGACACGCGGGAACAAAAATAAGTTTTCTTGTAATCGTTGTTCAAATCGAAGAATAAAGTCATGTCGATTTGTGTTTTGTAAATCCTCATCAGTCGAGAGCTGAAGGCCCTCACATATCGTTTGTAAATTTCTCACCACAGGGATTAAATATGTATGTATACCGGCCAATGCCAGCAATTACCACTGTGCATCCCTTGGCTTAATCCATATGTAGTCGCTTAGGTTCAAACGTATCCTGGCCTTAATTGTCGAGTTTTTAAGCAGGTGTTTCTTGGCCTTTTTAAGCTTTTTTTTTGTTGGCTTATTATAGGCACCTGGGGGTGGATTTGTATGAGAAACGATCCGGAAGTGAAGAAAGTTACAGCAAGATTGATGAATTAGATGCCATAGTCGGCAATCTTTCCTTATCTGATCTCAACCGAGTGCTGTACAGAGCAGATCCTGAAGAGCAAGATGACGGCAATGGTGGAGGAGTGTATGTACTGCCTGATACAGGAGCGTTGGTGTATTGTGGATTACAAGGTCAGTATAGACCCAATGGCCAGTGCCCTTTTGCAAAACAGGAACAGAGACCCCACGTTGAGGTCCCTTATTTTACAAACATTTATTTGTCTATTTTAGATGTTCAAAAGAAGGGTGCGTTGTAAGAAGTTCTGTTTATCCTAATTTTTTCGTTTTTTAATGGAGCAATACAAGAATCATCGATACCCAACTGAAGAATCACCAACATCACAAGAAAATTAAAATTGATGCAATTATTGACATGCTTTCTACACTTGGTATCGATACCAGTGAGGACTTAATCTGATATTAAATTCACGTGCCTGTTGGAGCATTCCATCCCATTTACCGGATAACGTGTGCTGGCCATGAAATGCCACAGTGCTTATTATGTGGACCTAGCGCTTCCCTTTGAGTTTCATTCTGCTTTGACTATTTGAAATTCTGTAGATGAGTTTGTGGAATGGATAAAGTGATGGCAATCGTGGTGAATATTCGGAGAGCGCTTAACAGCTGTGAAGATCCTCGCCTTTGGTTCGTGTTTCTAAACTCTCCCAAACTTTCACTCGTATTGGATGTTTTCTATTTCTGAGATAATAGTGTTTTAAAGACCTCTAGAGAGTATAACAAATCTATTTTATGTATTTTCAACAGGTGTGATGTCTGTGGAGTGGAATTTTCCTACTAATATTCCTCTTAACAACTATGAAAATCCTCGCGTTTGGCTGTGTTTTCAAACCCTCCCAAACTTTTATCCATAATTCTATGGAAACAGGCTCAGCATTTCCTGTTTGTTAAATGTCACTTTTTATGTACTTGTAGGAATATAACAAAGGTTTCTATTTTCTGTATTTCCTATAGGTGTGATATCCGTGCTGGCCAATGTTCGTCCGTTGAATGATCTAGCGCATCCTTTGTGCAGAAATCTGCGAGATGGAGATTGGATGATGGACTACACCGTGGGGAGACTTCTTCCTTTTGTTGGTACAAGACAGGTTAGCTTTCTTGTTTTGCTGTTTACTTGTCCCCCCCCCCCCCCGCTCCCCTTTAATGGCTTTAACCTTTTTCCTCTGACAGTTGAACCTTTTCAACTGTTTAAGTCCAGTTATGTGGTCTTGTCTTTAGAGGCTGTAGATGAATCCTAAATTGAAGTGTAACCAAACATTTAAATGAATGCTGCGTAACAGATCTTTTCTGTGGTGTTGTGTAGTGTGCTGTACAAGGTGGTTGTTACTTGTAAGTCTGAGGATAAAATCCTGAAGTGTGACCATTCGATTGAAATCTACCGAGTAGTACGTTTTCATGGTACTGTACAAGGTGTTTCTAAGTTTTGAGTCTGTGGATGAAATCTTAAAGTGTGACTATTCAAATGAAAGCTATTGAGCAGTACTTTCCTGTGGTGCCGTTTATTCTTTGGAGTCTGTATATCAAATCCTAAAGTGTGACCATTCAAATGAAAGCTACTGAGCAGTACTTTCCTGTGGTGCTGTTTATTATGCTGTACAAGGTGGTTCTAACTTTTGAGTCTGTGGATGAAATCTTAAAGTGTGACTATTCAAATGAAAGCTACTGAGCAGTACTTTCCTGTGGTGCCGTTTATTCTCTGGAGTCTGTATATCAAATCCTAAAGTGTGACCACTCAAATGAAAGCTCTCCAGAAGTGCTGTTAGTTTCCGCATTTGAACTTAGACACCATAACTAAGTAAACAGTGGAATCTTAAGCTCACACGTTTCCACAAGCTGCAAGCTTTGCTTCGTGAAATCTGTATGCCTTTCAAAACAGGTAATGTCTGTCGACAAATAGCCCAGCGTTTGAATAATTTCAATTGGAGATTTTTGTTTCGGTGTTGTTTTATTCACCGATTCCTCTTTCTAATTGCTCTTTTTTTATCTACCAACAGTTAGCGGTTTGGCTTGACAAGGCGTTTAACCTTGTTAAGGAATGCCCTCGATATCTGGTGCCCTGTTACTTTGATGCCATAGTAACTCCACTTTACCTCAAGTTGTTAGAGCGTGCTTGGTCCCATATGTCAAGGTTTGTGTTCAGTTTTATGAAAGCTAATCTCAGTGTGATGATGAAAACTACTGTAAAAGTTAAGATCGATGATGCAGTAAGCAAACAGTGTTCAGTATATATTTAATCTCTTTAGAAACGGCCAGCACCGAGTGCTTAATTCATTTACTTTGAAGTCGTTTGGTGGTGTATTGAGATATACTAAGTAATTATTTAATTAGAGCGGTTTTCAATTAAGTGTCGAAAGTAATTCACTTTTTGCTCTGTTTTTGCTTTACTTGGCTCTCTGCTTGGTAAAAAAATCTTGCGCCACTTTCTCGACCAATCAGACGCAAAGCCCAAATTAATCACGGCTTGCTCGCATGCGTTTTCCCGCGCTTGGCGCATGTTACATGTATTTTCTTCGAGTTCTGACAGTTCTGATTGGTTCATTGGGTAATTTGTGTTTGTTGTGATTGGCTGGGGTAACAACTTTGGTTTTGGTTTTACGACACTCATTTGAGAAGCGCTTTATCAGAATAGTTATTAATTGTATTGTTTATTATTATTAATTAACTCATTCCAATTTTTTTTCATCCAGTTTTGTAAAGAATGGTTCATCATTCCTGAAAGCGCTTTCTCTTGGCTCGCTTCAGTTCGTGGCTTTATGTCGCTCATCCTCTCTCCCAGTTCTGTCGCCCAAACTGTATCATGGGCCAACATCCGGGGCAGCTATGCCGACACTAATGTCAATGTCAGCAGGATTGCCTCACTTTAGCACTGGCTTCATGCGGTGCTGGGGAAGAGACACCTTCATCGCGCTCAGAGGATTGCTTCTGGTAACTGGCAGATTCCATGATGCCAGGTAGAGTTTGCGGTTGCTTACTAGTTACAATAGTAAATCGGTTCGTCCACAGATTGTGAAAATGGGACGCCACATCTCCAAATGGAATGGTAAATTGGCCACCGCAAAGAGATTAAAAGCTGACGTTTCGAGCGTTAGCCCTTCGTCAGAGCGAATCAAGGAATTGTGGGTTGAACTTGGCTTATATAGAGAGTGGTGGAGCTACGCTATTGGTAGGAACATGGCAACGTGAAAAACAAGAATAAATTAGTTGAATGCAAAGCGTTCGTTGATACCGTGGGGATAAAGTGTGCCGATTTGAAAAATTAAGTTTTGTTCTAGATTTTAACGGCTTTCCTTGTTACCCTGGTGTAGGGAAAGGCCACAGATCGTCATATGTTGGCTAGAATGATTAGGGAGATTGAAATGTCGGGCGACTGGTTTGGATGCGTCCTTGTCATTTCTTTCAACGTCTCGTAGGTGTTTGCGGAAACGGTCGCCTAGTCTCCTCCCTGTTTCGCCAATGTATATCTTTTTGCACAAAGTGCATGTTATGCAATAGACAACACTTGCGGAGGTGCATGTAAAGCGATCAGTGATTTTAATCGATCGCTTGGGTCCTGTTATTTTGTCCGCACTGTGAATAAAAGGATAAGTGTTGAATCGTTTGCGCACGCATTTAAAAGTACCTGGTTGATCATCAGATTTAAGTACACTTCTAACTAGAAAGTTCCCTAAGTTTTCGTCGCGTTTGAATGAAATCAATAGGGGCCGTGAAAAGATTCTTCCTGTTTCGTTGTCATTTTGGAGTTATTTAAAGTTCTTTAAAATGATGTTTTTGGCTGCGAGGGTATGTGGATGGTAAGTGAGTTTAAATGGAATTCTCTCGTCCTTTTCCTTCTGTGACGTTTGCAGTGCTGACTGTCGATCAATTTGTTGAGCACGGTGTTGAGCCGTGTTGACAACAGAATCAGGATAGCCACGCTTCTTGAAAAAATGGCAGATTTCCTCTGATTTGTTTGAAAAATCGAAGTCATCACTACATAAACGTCGAAGTCTAAGAAATTGAGAGAACGGGATGGAGTTTTTGACGTGGGAAGGATGAGAGGATGAGAGGATGAATGCAACAAATAACTGTGGGCCTCTGCAGGTTTTTAGTGCACACTGGTAGATAGGCCGTTGCCATTGATTGAAACTTTGATGTCGAGAAATTGAAGTGTCGGAAATTTCCTAGGTATATTTGAATGCCGGGTGAAAGGAGTTGACAGAAGTTATAAAATGATTAAGTTCTTTTCTGCTAGATGAAGTAGCGCCAATTCAGTCGTCGATCTAGCGACCGTTAAGTTCAGGTTTGGTGCCATTAAATTGGTTGAAAAATTGATTTTGATGTAACCTACGAATAGATTGGCGTAGCTAGGTCCCATTTTGGTACCCATAGCGACACCGTTGACCTTTTTGTAGTGGGTATCGGCAAATGAAAAGCAGTTCAGTGTCAGAACTAGTTCGGCTAAACGGAACAGTGTTTCCGGGCTGGGTTCTTTAAAAGTGCACTGGTCGAAGAAAAACCTAAGTGCCTGCAGTCCTTCGTTGTTGGAAATTACGGTGTATAAAGAAGTAATGTCCAGAGCAAAAATAAGTTTGTTTTCGCCCGAAAAATTGAAATCGCGAAAACTTTCTAATGCGTGGTTAGTATCTTTGATGTACGATGGTAAGGAATTTTTTTCGCGATTGTTTTTTTTTTTTAGTTTGTTTGTTTTTGTTTTTTGCTTTTTGCTTTCT
>CAXIQD010000163.1:29200-80200 GCA_964030785.1 Siderastrea siderea | reverse complement strand
CCATTTTTTCCTATATTAAAGTTATTAAAAGATTTTTGAGATTTTGTAGGATTTTGGATTTTCCATTTTCATATGATTTAGGACTTTATTTACGGTTTTTAGGCTTTAGACTAAAACTTTAGTTTAGGTGTTCCCAGTTAGTGTACAGCCACAAGGTATGTAATCGTCATCATTAGAACGGTTTTCAATTGAATGTCAAAAGGAATTCGCTTGTTGTTTTGGTTGTGCTTTACTTCGCTCTGTGATTGGTTAAAAAATCTCGCGCCACTTTCTCGACCAATTAGAAGTAAAACTCAAACCAATCGTGACTTGCTCCCACGGGTTTTCCCGCGCTTGGCACCGGTTACATGTATTTGTTTCGAGGTCTGATTGGTTCATTGGGTAACTTGTGTCGTCTGTGATTGGCTGGGGTAATCAATTTGGTTTTGGTTTTACGACACTCATTTGAAAAAGCGCTCTATTATCATCCTCATAATTAAATTTGTCACTGTAGGCATCATATCTTGGCTTATGCAGCCTGTGTTCGCCATGGTCTCGTACCTAATCTGTTGGACGGTGGACGTAAGCCTCGCTATAACTGTAGGGACGCTTCTTGGTGGTGGCTGCAGTGTATTCAGGATTATTGCTCCATGGTCCCGGATGGAGTCAAGATCCTTTCTGACCCAGTGTCTCGGATCTTCCCGTCAGACTGTGCACAGCCCCAACCAGCAGGCAAACATGTAGGTTAACTCTATTTTCCCTGAACTATAAATACAAAAGTTCATCATCAGAGAGGTAAACTCTGATATGCCTATCTATATATTAACAGAACAAATGTCGGAAAAAATCAAATGCCCCGAGCGGGATTCGAACCCACGACACCCCGATCTCATGGAAGGTGCTCTAACCACTGAGCTACCGAGGCAACCACAGTGGGGTGAGTATAACATCTGGGTCCGATGAACAATGCGTCTCGACGACCCACAAAAGTAATTCCCAGTCCGAGAGGCCTGGGAGCAAATGTCTGGTAATCAATGTTCCCTTTGAAGCAAATATTCGACTCACTCCACTGTGGTTGCCTCGGTAGCTCAGTGGTTAGAGCACCTTCCATGAGATCGGGGTGTCGTGGGTTCGAATCCCGCTCGGGGCATTTGATTTTTTTCCGACATTTGTTCTGTTAATATATAGATAGGCATATCAGAGTTTACCTCTCTGATGATGAACTTTTGTTCGAAATATGCCGTATTACGTACATAAATACAAAAGTTTGTAAATTTGTCTAGTTTTATTGTATCCATTAGTTGTTGTGAATGTTGCTATCTACTGAACTTTCTGTTTGACAAAAAAAAAATATAAAACAGCTGTTTGTTATCTAAAAATGAGCGATTGATAAAGACGTGATTAGGTCGGAAATGTTTTGAAGATAAATTATTAGGTATAAATTGTTCAACCAGCTTTCCTTAATCGTAAACTTCCCAAAGTAACGACCTTCCAAAAGTAGCGATTAAACTTGACAGTTATGAGTAAATCCCGAAGTGGCGTTAGCTTATAAAGTAACTTTGCTTTCAGTACAAAAAACCGTATACAAATACGTTTTATACCATTTATAATGTAGGCGAGGACTACAGAAAATCAGGGTGATGTCTTCGATAGTACCTTTTTCAATAAGAATAGCAGATATGTTTTCTTATTTGTCATCGTTTTACTTAAATGAATTTTCGCATGTCGACTTTTTTGCTACCCCAAGGTTGAGAACATCCAAAAGCAACTACCCACAGAAAGAAGCGGTAGAAAATGAGTTCCTAAGTGACGGGGTAGTTATTTTCGGAATTTTACGATGTGAAGTACGAAGTCATCGTCCAACTTTCCTCAAACAATGCGTCAAACAAAACTTATCAGAGGTTAAAGCACAAGCAAAGTGACTCTGCCTGGATGATGGATGAGCAGTTTTTGAATAAAGGTCTCGTTAACCCAAAGGCAACAGTGTGGAAATTACCTTCAAGTGAGAGCACGAACAATCGGAGCAGCCTTTCCAATAGCCTCCCACGCAGTCGTTTTTAGGAGAGTCGCAGTTCACTCCCTCAAAACGACTGCCTGAGAGGCTACCTTTCCAACTGCAATACCAAAAGTGAATTCTTTCTCCACTTGTTCGTTTTAGGATCAGCCACTTTATGACGTCATCCAGGAGGTAATGCAGCGTCATTTTATTGGCATTAGATTCCGTGAGCGGGGAGCTGGGCCGGATCTGGACAGTCACATGACTAATGCTGGGTTTAGTGTCACCGCTGGTGTTCGTGAGAGCACTGGGTTCGTGTTTGGCGGGAATCGGTGGAATGCTGGGACATGGATGGACAAAGTTGGCGAATCACATAAAGCAGCTAACTTTGGAGTGCCGGCCACTCCCAGGTAAGTATTCTATTATAAAAAATCGGCTTTCGATTCATTTACTGACAAACTAACGTTATCTGCGTTGAAGTTTCGGGTGGAAGTTCAGAGTGGTCATATGCTCGAGGCTAGGTTCAACGCATTAGCCGCATTTCTCTTAGAGGACGTCAGTGTCGCCTCAGACGTCTTAGCCGTCTATCATAAAGACGGGTTTCAGGTGGACGACTTAGACGTTTATACGTCTTTGACGTCTTTTGCTAAGGCCCGGTTCAAACGTCGAACTTTACATGCGCCGAACCTAATAATTAGGTTCGGCGCATGTAAAGTTCGACGTATGAATCAATTAAGTTCGGCAGATTTGTATTTAGGTCGACCCTGTCGTTCTATTCGACTGCGCAAGTCGAATAGAACGGCTTAAGTTCGACTTTGATTCAGACGTCGAACTTTATTTACATGTAAAGTTCGACGTCAACAGTCGCCCTTAGTACACGTCTTTATCGGGACGGCCTTGTGAAAAATCACCCCCAACATCAACATCGCACTATCTCATACCTAGTCCTCCCATTTTAGAAAATAGTGCGCATCTGAATCTAATGTTCTAGTTGGACGTCCCTAAGTACGTCTTCGTTGTTTCACTAGAAAGCCTGATGAACAGATGTCAAAGCCGTCTTGACGTCTATGGTGTCCTCTAATAAATACGGCCACTGTCGTGTTGTTTCCTTACACAAGGTTACTCTACATTGTGTCTGTGTACCCTGGTTTATAAATGGGTTTTGGCGATAACGTGCTGGGGGCGACCCTGCGACAGACTAGCATCCCATCCTGAGGAGTGGTAATAATCCCTGTTGCTGCACGTTGCTCATGACGTTACGATTAAGGATTGCAATCATTTCATTTAACTTAACTTAATCTAAGTAATCCAGCATGTGTGGATAGTTTTGAGGCCAGAATCTTTTTCCAGATCGTTTGCTCCTTGCAGTGATCTTTCAGAGTGGACAACTGACAATCATGGATTGGTCTTTTTTTAAGTTTTTGTTTCAGCTGGAATAAAAGTGTAAACCATCTGGATTGCTAAAATCAAACACTAAAGTGACTAAATGGAGCACTACCTTTAGTGCGTCATTATCTTTAAAATCTTATTCTAGTGTTTTGTAGGTAGTAAAGGCATTTTGAAATTTGTATGTCCAAACTTTAAAAAACCGTTTGTTGTGTAATGCTAAGGTGGCTATAAACATCATGATGTTTGTTTCAGAGACGGAAGCGCTGTCGAGATCGTAGGTCTTTGTAAATCAACTGTGCGCTGGTTATCTGAGTTGTGCGAGCAGAAGATGTTCCCGTATGCCGGCGTGTCCAAGCTTCAAGATGGTGCGTTGTTCCCAACAGTTTTAGATTAACGCTATCCACCTATACATACGCTTCTTTATGGGTGAAATAATTACACAAGAAGCCACAAAACTTGACTTGTGGAACAAGCTGAGCCAAGGCCAGGAATACTCGCTTTGCTGACAGACTGAAAGCAGAGGAAATAATTTTTCTGTATTAAGACTTTGCCTCTGACCAACCTACCTTGGGCAACTCGAAAACATTTACTCCTCTCTAAGCAAGAACATTCCTTTACTTGCTGGAATAAAATATCTGGGCCAAATTTCCTGGCTCTGTGAGAAGCGAGAAGGAACTGGAACAAGCAAAATCGCACGTGATGAAGGGCGGCGCCTCCTAATACAGATGTATTTTTGCGAAGGTTATGACTATGGGGAAAAAGTAGATCTTAGCAAGGGTCATTGGAATCCAAAAAGAAAAATGTGGGTAACCACGCATTTTTCAGAGATAATTAAGCAACCATAACTCTAAAAAAGCGTTAAAATACAAAGAATGTATGGCAATTTCTTTCCAAATTTAAGCTCAATTATCTCTGAAAAAAGCGTGGTTACCCCCAACTTTCTTTTTGGATTCTGATAGCCCTTGCTAAGATCTGCTTTTTCCACATAGTCATAAACCGCGCAAAAATATCGTTGTATTAGTGGGCAAATTCCTTAAGAAATCCGAATATCCCGAGATGCGCAGAACGTATGCGCAGTAACAAGAGGAGGCACCGTCCTTAATTGACAAGAAATTTGAAGGATTTTTTGTGTGCTCGAACACAACTCTAAGAACTCAACAGACATCGTGGATTATATCGGAAAAACTCTGGAATTCTAAGGGACGTTTCTCTCGTCTGTTTTCAGATTTTGTTGTCATTAAAGAGTACGGTCATTATATCAGGCTGAGTAGTGTAGTGGCCAGCTAGGTTATTTGATAAGTGAGTCGTTTGTGACATACGTCCAGTGTATTAATATGACTTGTTTTGCCAGGTTTTCCAGTAGAGTTATCGTACAAGGAATGGGCTTTGAGGATTGACAAAGCGTTTGAAGAGAACTTCTGGATTCCCGAGGAAACTAAAGTTAAAGATCAGCAAGAAGATGAGGCAAAACTTATCCATAGACGAGGCATCTACAAAGACACTGTTGATGCAAGCCACAGATTTGCTGATTACCAGCTCAGACCGAACTTATGTGTTGCCATGGCTGTGGTGAGAGTTTGTTCTGTTCTTAATAATGCGATAGGGCTCTGTTCAGATGTAGTAGAGCGGTATTGTGACCGTGGTACCAATCAGAATTTCGGTTTTTAATGCAGAATTTGTAAGACAATATGTTTTTAGAGGAAATATGCAATAATGTAAGAGAAGACTCGTAAGAGCTCGGTGAAGTAAGCTAATCCTCTCAAACCTGTTTTTGCTCACACACCCTGTTTCCTTTGTTTTTCCATCATGTGAGAGTTTGGAACAGGAAAGTCGAGTAATCAAAGCCGGGTCACCTTTTTCCATTACAGCCTGGTTCGCTTGAGTTTTTGGCCAAAGCATTTTTAGTTTGCCCGATAATTTGTCTGTGCCTAGTGCAAATTGACGAATTAACTTGTTCTTTCAGTTTGACCGCCGAAACCCTCTGTTTGCCCGTAGTTAATTTTCCTCAGCTGTTGCGGTGTCCCTGCCTACCCCCTTCTTTAGTTTAGTTGGTTGAATGTTTTGTTTTCTTTGGCGAAGCTTATAACATAAAAATAAAATAAAATAAAATAAAATAAAAGAATAAAGATGAGGTATCAGACGGATTATCCATCTCTACTCCGAGATTTATTCTAGGCGTATTGACTGCTAGGCGAATGGTTTGTCTGCCGCAATCATCCGTCTCTAGTATAAATTGAGCTGTGGATTGTCATGTTTTTTATCTGCATTACAGGCTCCAGAAATGTTTGATCCTGAGCATGCGTGGAAGACTCTAGATACGGTGGAGAAAGCTCTTCTTGGTCCACTAGGCATGGCCACGCTGGATCCTAGGTAACCACACAAGCAAATGTGGGGCACGAGGGCTGGCGTATTTTGAAAGCTTTTGCTCCTTTGTCTAAAAAGCCTTTGTAAGACTTTTACACCAAGCCACTTTAAAGAGTGGTTTTTATTGTGTATCCTTCGCTTTCTCAACCGATTGAAAGTAAAACCATAAGCAATGACGTTCACTACGTTTTGGCCCAGAACCTTCAGCCCAAATACACTTCTCAATACACTAATCATTACAGCTGTAAACCTCCGGTAACGACGGTTTTTCTTTTCATTGCTATATTTGTTTTTTTTCTTTTGCTGTGATTGTTATTTGCTTTTGCCTTTATTTACTTTTTTTCTTTGCCCGATTTTTGCTCTTTTTTTTTAGGGAGAGAGTGTAGGGTGTAATTTAGTAATTGTTTGCACTCTGCTTGCAATTAAGACTCACTTTTCACGCCAAAAAAGATACCAAAGCAATGGTGACTTGTTCGCACGCGTGTACCTGCCTTTCAATGTTGCACTGTCAGACCATTGGTACTCAGCTAATTACATAACATTGTTAGAGCGGACTCCTATTGAGCAATCACTCTGGCCAACACAACAGACGCAAACAACCAAATGAACCAACCAGAACTTGAAACAAATACACGTGACCAGCAACAAGCGCGGTAAAACGCGTGCGAACAAGTTCACGATTGAGTTTTGGTTCCACTTCTCATTTGCTGAGAGAATGACGCGCGTTTTTTAACCACTCACAGAGCGTAGTAGAACACTTTTCGATTGAGTAGACATCTGAGTACCATGAAACAAAACCAAAATAATAACTCTGCCCAATCACAGCAGACGCTAACAACCTAAAAAATAAGTGCCTCAGCAGCTGGTGTCAGACTGAAAAGTTTGTGCAAAATAGATATGTTGCTTTGCTTCATTGTTTCCATTGTCGCTTTTCTCCTTGGCCTTCACGCTTGCCTTGTTCCCTTAACTTAACACTGTTGTTTCCGTCTTCTGCTGTTGTGTTTTCTCTTAACTAGTGACTGGGCTTATGAAGGAGTGTATGATAACTCACAAGACTCGAATTCATTCAAGAGCGCCAAGGGATTCTCCTACCATCAAGGACCGGTTAGTCTACAATACTGATAGTTATTTTTGAAAGATATGAACCACCGACGAAACATTGCTTCTATGTTACGTGGGGTTACTGTGTGAGGGCTCGAGAATATGCGTTACGGGACCCCTAACCACTTTTCCTGCGAATGGTGCAATCGGATCAACTCAAGTTCACTAAGGGTTCTTTTTTAATTCCCTATTTTCATTATTCAAGTCCCAGTTGCTAAATCCTAATTCTTTTGACTAAAAAGACTTTTTTAGCAGGCTTTTGACTAAAAAGTTCATTTTTCAAAAACACGTTTACAGGAACTTCTTAAAAACTCTTCTTCACAGTCTGCACCCAGAATTTGTCAGTGTTCTACATATACGCCTTACCACTCCACCAAGCACAGAATATCTTCATAGCGAAGTGTCACTTTGGTCGGGAAAAACTGTACCGCCTCCTTGTGGAAAATAAATTTACATGTGAAATATTTTTGTGCGTTATAAAATGGAAGAAAAAGCTACAGATGTTTCTAGTCTACTGACTCTTAAATTGCAATTGCGCGGCAGTCTACGCTGATGACGACTCAGTAGACTGTAAAAGGTCTGTAGTTATTTGAGTCAGTTTAATAACCCAATTTCGATATATTAAAATTCAACTTAAAACAGTAGACATCACTACGAGGCTTAGGGGAATAATATAAGGATTTATATGGGTTTATTTCCCTAAGACTCGAAATGATGCCTATCGTTTAAGACTGAATTTTAATGTATCGAAATTGGGGTATTGTAAACAGGTGAGAGTAAAGAGCCGGAGGGTGGACTTACATCCTGGAATTTACGACAGTTTAAACAGTCGCCATTCTGTGTTGTTTTCGCAGGAGTGGCTGTGGTGTCTAGGCCCCTTTCTAAGAGCACGGCTGTACTTTGCCAACAAGCTTCACGGTAAAGAGGGACTTGAGCAGACAATAGTGCGTGTAAAGAGCATTCTAGCAAGACACAAGATGGAGATAAACTCCTCCCCCTGGCGCAGTTTACCAGAGCTTACCAATGCCGGGGGGGCACCGTGCAATGATGGTTGTCCAGCACAGGCATGGTCTATTGGATGCTTGATAGATGTGCTGTACGATATGGACAAGCTAGTTAAAGATGATTAATAATAACCCTATGAAACATTCTTGTAAATATGGCAGTGCAAGGAGGAATATGTAGAGTAGCCATAGTTTTGAGGAGATTCCAACAATTTGGATGAGGCACAGTGTTGTCGAAGGTTGTTGGTTTAAGGCCTGGTCACAACTCAGGCAGCATGTCCGCAGTTCAGACAATAATTTAACTTGAAAATTTCACTTCCAAGTGAGACGCAGGTTGGAAACCGTTCCTACAGAAAATCTAAACTAAGTTATATTGATTCGCGGTTGTCTACCTTTAGGTACTCAAGTGAATTTTAAAGTAGTAACCCGGATACACAGTCGAAAAAAAAAACAGTCGTATCAAGTAGATTTTTAGCCTGAGAAAACAGCCGACGTTTCGCGAGGTCGCCACTTGAGCCCTCGCAAAACGACGTCTGAGTAACGAGCGCAGAAATTCCATACTGATGACGTGCACTACCCAGATCTTGGTAGTGCTTCTGATTTGTTGTGCTGGGAGGGAATTTTCTTTCAACCAATCAGAAGCACTATCAAGATCTGGGTAGTGCACGTCATCAGTATGGAATTTCTGCGCTCGTTACTCCCAGACGTCGTTTTGCGAGGGCTCAAAGTGGGGACCTCGTGGAACGTCGGCTGTTTTCTCAGGCTAGTAGATTTTAAGGGTGAATAGGCCGTTGCTTAATCTTACGGTATTCACATTTACGACTGCGTAGCCATGTATCCACTACCTTCCTTTTTCAAGTGCCAAGTTGTTGTTTAGTTAACCCACTATATTTATCTTGCCATGTCTGCTCCTTTTTGAAATGGCAGAAGAAATGCAAACCAGTGTAGTTTAGGCTATAAAAAATTATATATGTTTTTCTTTTTGCTACTTGGTATGTGCAACGCGTTTTAAATTATGTCCTTCAAAAAAGGACTAAGGTACCCTTATGAAGACTACTTCAGCGCTGTTGGTGTTTAGTTACAGCTTATCGTATGGTTTTACAGATACTCAATGCGGACATTTTATGACCTCGGGGCGAGCAAAATACGAACAATGAGTATTATGACCGCCAATATTAAATGTGAAACCACAGAATAAGGTGTTTTTGTTAGTATACTTCACTTTTGCTGTGATTTAGTTCAAATGCAAACCCGATCCTACAATGTAAGACGCTGTCTTACGTGGTCTCCTGCCCTTGTTATGGTGAGATGGCGTAGTTGTGGGATAATAAAGTGCGCGATTTCGTTCTACGTTTAAGGTGTATTAATTATTATTTTTTAATGAGCATTTCTTGATTAGTGGAGAGGGGTTTAAAAAATGATTTGCCACGGTCTGAAAACACCAAAGTGGTGAAAACAACTGAACTACAAACCAACAAGAATGTTCAAAACTGAGACGATTACAAACGATCAGTCAGTTAATTTGTCATTATAAGACGTGCTTGTAATTTAAAATGTTGCTTGGTCAGCGGAGTTTTACTAGCTCAAGTATTCCCTTGATTGATGTTCAGTCCTATTATTCAGTCCTATGTCTTAAGTGAAATAAAGATTCTTGAAAAGCAAAGAAATGCTGTCATCATTTAATAAGACTAATAAACTTGATTTGTTCGTCACACACAGAATTTTTTTTTTTTGACATTCTCTCTTGTAAGGTGAACATTCTACGAGTAATGGAGACTTCGAGCGAATTTTAAACCTAACAGTTATACCCTTGCAATTGTTGGACATCCTTCGGCCAATGAAAAATTTGCGAACATTGCTGTATAGTTTGTCTTAAATAAGACATATTATCTTGAGGAACCAGCAATAAATTACCTTAACAGACTGGTTTCACCCTTGTCACCGTTATCGTAATGTAATTTTTATGCGACTGTTGGGTCTCGTTTTAAGTATAGAAAATCCCTGAAACCCGATTGCCAAATAAAAATGACAAAATAGCAACTTTTAAAACCAAACAAACAACAGACTATTTGAATAATATTGTCAGAGAATCGGCACTGTTCAAGCAGAAATTTGTTTTTTTATTCAGTCTCTGACCAGCCGAAATTATGTCCGGTTTCAACTTTCAGACCTTCTCTTCTCCTATGTTTGACTTAAAATAACATTACCCTGACCCGCATAATGGAGGAACCGGCCTTAACTCGTTTTACGGTCTTCCTTCAGCCTTAGACAACATAAAGACTTTTGGCTCTTATTTCATGCAAAACGTTTTCATCCCTTCTTTTGTAAGGCCGTTTTAGTCAAGATTCACAGTAATTGCAACTGAACTTTACCACAATAAGGGACAATACGAGGGACATAGGGAAGGCAGGAAAACTCTAGAGCATTTTTTTAAAATTCAGTTTGTCCATGTATACAGAAACATACCAGACAAAAACAAAACACCTTTTAAAAAAAACTAACGTTACTATTGAAATCAACATGTGAATTTCAGACTTTTGAAAGCTTCAAAATTTGCTTAATACCGATAAAGCAAAAAAATTTTTAAACTTATTCATCGATATCGAGCTCTCTGATATATCGTGACGATCATGCGGGACGACCACCTAATAAATCAGTCAGGAGAATATTATGACGCTACTGAGTAATTTAAAAATGTTCGTTCGGTCCTATAAACGCAAAAAGTAGCGACACAGGCTTGCAGAGCTTTCTTAGTCCAACGGCATCCAGATTTCGCTGCTCCTGTTTAACAAATACAGGGGTTCGCAACTGAACGTGTTTGCTAAGCTTTGCTAGTTTGAGATGACACGAAATAAACGAGCATATTAATTGACAGAAACCACGTACAGTTGAAAGATCACTGATATCAGTTGCATCGGTGAGGAAGTTGTAAGCTTTTTCGTTCTTGTTTTCTTGCTGCAGCGCGTACGTGCTGCACTTTTTGGATTGAGTGAAGCAGGAACATACAGTCGTTGCATGATCGTTGGACATTGCCAAAATCTAAGGAGCGCTCAAAGAAAAATGCTTGAAATGACATTAACTTTTTTTTTTTCAGAATGTTTCAAAAAAGATCCTTTAGCTGAAAATCTAAGCTGCAGGAAATTACCTTTTTCCCGAACTTTCGAGCTGCTGTTGGCTTTCCGAAAATGCTAACTTGACCTGATTTCACAAATGAGATACTTAAACTGTATTCAAATGCAAACGTCCGTCTTACCCTCTCTGGCACCTACGGAAAATAATAAAACAGTTTTCCTCCTTCAGTGGACGGAGTTGCACGGTTGATCAGCAGATCATTACGTGATTATAGTTTGCTCGTTAGAAAGAAGATCTGAGTGACACTCTTTGGTTTGAGTAACGCACGAAATAGCGAGTCAGAGGTTTCAGTTTAGTTCACTCATAATTGTTGGACTTCCTTCAGCCAAAAAAGAAGAAAAATTGGCCAACCTTGCTATAAGGTTTGTACTCTGATATTTATGTAACTGTATACAAATAAACCATCCCCACACCTCTGCCTGCCTTTTATCCCTTACTGGTGCCTACGGGAAACGTGTAACAGTTTTTCAGTTTGTGGACAGACAGTTGTGAGGCACAATGTCACATTTGCTTATAGGAATTAAAATATGATAGGTAAGCACGGGTCTGGAGAACTGAATTCAAATAGCGACTTAGTGGGCCAGTATATTCACCGTTCTTAGACTTTAACTGCTGTCACAAGTCTTGTAAGTGAACGCGTTTTCCAGTTTTGGTCTCACTTGACTCGAACAAGGATGTTTGCAAAAAAAACTTTAACCTATCTTTGTGGAAGTGTAAAATTTATCATAAAATGGCAATAATAAGCGATGCTCACGTATCACGGGCTGCTTCTCAAAACACGAGTAGATGAAAGCGATAGACGGAAGACGGATTAAAAACTAGAAATCCCAAACTAATATTTGTTTTATCATCAATACTAAGGCATACTATCTTGAGAACCAGTAAATAAATAAATAAATAATATGAAAGACTGGTTAGGCCCTTAACATCGTACAGTTTTTGTCAAACTTTATTTTCTTGCGACTGTTGGGGTTTTGGGCGACCGCTGGGACTTGTTTTAGGTACAGGAAATCCAAACCCAATTGCCAAATAATTATCATAAAATAGCAACTTTTGGAACCAAACACCAAAAGAATATCTATTTGCGACAATACTGCATGGTAAAAAAATCGCCAATGTTCAAGCTCAGTCAAACTTGCGATTTCTGTTTACTTCTCTCGTCACAGCTGACTGAATTAGCCACTTGGACTCCTGATCGGTAACGTTTTGGTTTTGAACTTTGAAGCTTTATTTCTTCCTAAATGTTTATTCCCTTGATCCCCATAATGCGGTAACCGCTCAGTTTTAAAAATGTTTTTAGAGTAAATAACAAAATTCAATTGTTGGTCACCCGCTGCAAAAAGCCTCTTTTTTTCTCGATCCTTACTGTCAGGCATTCTTAAGATCTGTATGGAAACACTTTTGGGTCTGAGTAGCACATGAATTAGCGATCCAGAGGCCCCAGTGTATCCCCCGGGAGTTACTCTCTACATGCCAATAAAGAAAAAAACAATATTTAAAGGAAGTGATCGCAAAAAAGCTATCCTCCGCAATCGTCTGCGATCATCACGCGGGACGTCCAGAGGCGTATTGCTTCCCTACAAAAACGGTATAGTCGCACACGAGCCAAGGAGGCCCACACGGCCGGAACTTACCCCTGTTTTTTTAGAATGAAGCAACTGAGAGTATTACTACTCCCCCCTGGATGGGATGCTGGTCCATCGCAGGGTTACCCCCAGCAGTATGTCGGAGGTACCCATTTTATACACCTAAGTGTAGCCTGAGAAAACAGGCGACGTTTCGCGAGGTCGCCACTTTGAGCCTTCGCAAAACGACGTCTGAGTAACGAGCGCAGAAATTCCACACTAATGACGTCCACTACCCAGATCTTGGTAGTGCTTCTGATTGGTTGTGCCGCGCGGGAATTTACTTTCAACCAATCAGAAACACTACCAAGATCTGGGTAGTGCACGTCATTAGTATGGAATTTCTGCGCTCATTACTCAGACGTCGTTTTGCGAGGGCTCAAAGTGGCGACCTCGCGAAACGACGGCTGTTTTCTCAGGCTAACCTGGGTGTAGATTCTTGTCTAAGGAACTGAACAACACGATGCAGGGATTGGGCCTCGAACTACTGACCTTCAGAACTGATGTCCAACGCGCTAACCGCTATACCACCGCGCCCACACAGCCAATCCTACCAGGTAATAAATCATTTGGGAGAATATGTACATTCGACGTCCTATAAACGCAAAAAAAAAAAAAATGGGACACAGGGTTGCAGAGCGTTCATTAGCATCCGACATGCAGCATCCAGATTTTTGTGCTCTTGTTTTAACAGGTAAATAATATCAGAGAACTCCCAAACGAATGCGTTTTCTAGTTTGAGATGATGAGTTCGCGCGAAATGAATCGAGCATGTTGACAGAAGACACGTACCCTTGAAAAATCACTGATATCAGTTGCATCGATGAGGAAGTGACAAAGAAAAGTTGACAGATTTTTCCTCCCTATTTTGCTGCAGCGTGTGTGCGCACGTTGCCCTTTTTGGATTGAGTGAAGCAGGAAATAATTTTGGATTTTGCCAAATCCCAGGGGCACCCAAGGAAAAATACTTGAAATTATGTCATTTACTGTTCTCTCACATTGTTCCAATACAGGTTTTTGAAAAGTATAAAACCCGCAGAGAACTTTAAGGAACTGAATCTTATCACCCAAATTTGCGAGCTGTTGCTGGCTTTTCGAAAATCCTACAAGCAATTGCGAAATTGTTGAGAAACTCTCCTAAAAACATGGATTTCCATCTAAAAACGCACTCATGAAAGCAAATGAAAAACTTCAAGACATTTTTAACCACACCCCCCTCCCCCTTTCAATGTTGTTACTTGTTACTTTGGACGTCATTACTAAATCCATAACAACATTGATAAGGGGGGGGGGGGGGGAGAGAGGGGTAAATGCGTATATACTATGAGAATGTCAGAAATGACCGGAAATATCGCGTTTGTCTCAACAATTTTGCAGTTGCTTGTAGCTTGACATTATTTCACAAATGATATCCTTCAACCGTATTCAAATACCAAACCCTTTTTCTCTCTCTTGCAGCTACAGAAAATGAAAAACAGTTTTTCCCCCTTCAAAGTCTTATTATTTCAAATCGCAGCGGACGGAGTAGGACAGTTGTGTACAGGCAAAACATTCTGTGATCGTATTTGCTTGTTAAAAGAAGATCTGATTGGTTTTGACACATTTTTTAGTTTGAGTAACACAGAAAATAGCGAAACATAGGGTCCAGTTTACTCATAAGTAATTGTTGCACTTCCTTCAGCGCAAAAGGAAATAAGAATTTGAGTTTACCCGTTTTCAATCTTATTTCTTTAAAAAATCTGCCGCAGACAGTTGTGGGGCAAAATGTCGCTTTTGCTTATTGGAATTAAAATATGATTTGCAAACACAGGTCTGGAGAACTGAAATAGCGAGTTAGTGAGGGGGACATTGGGTTTTTTGGTTTTGCGGTTTTGGTCACTTTTGAGATCGGTTTTTCAGTTTTGCACTCAAAATACCCGGTTTTTCGGTTTTGGTATCCACTGTGGTTTTCGGTTTTACCCTTTTGGACATTCGGGTTTCGGTTTTTATGAACAAAAAAGCGGTTATTCGGTTCTTGCGAGCAACTGGCGCATTGTACGAACCTTTTTGAGTTCATCACGAGTTACAAAAGTTTCACCTTCATACGAGACAGAGACAAGAATGGAAGAAGCGATTGCTTTGGTTGAACATTGCAAAAATTTTCTTGGAGATAATGCCCATCAAATTCGCGCTGCAAAAAGTATAACAGGGGCATTGAATGGTCCCTAAGGCCAATTTTTCGCTGTTGTATCAAGCGTTGAGGGATTGAAACTCACGAATTTGCGACTTTGTTTATTATTCTCGGCGTTTTTTCGGTTTTGGCGCTTTTTCTTCCGGTTTTTCGGTTTTGGTGAAAATTTTGGCGGGTTTTTCGGTTTCTGATAGGCCCCAATGCCCCCCTCGTTAGTGGGTCCAGTATTTTCATAGTTTTTAACAAATGACTTAAGTGCCACCAGACGTTTTGCAAGTGATCCCGGCAAGTGAACGTACATGCTTTCCAGTTTTGCTTTCACGTGACTCGAACGAGCCTGTTGATAGAAAAAATTCGTTCACTTGAATGAATGCTGTCGTTAGCTGCTTCAGCTTGAAAGTAATATGGAAAACTGTGATGAATTTTCTTCCTTGTTTGCTGGGGAAGTCTAAATAACTGTCGATCACCACAAATCAAATCGAGCCACTAAGTTTTCAAAACACGCGAGTATAAATAAGGCGTGGAAAGTCTAACAAGTTCAGTAAGTTAACCTAAGTGTACACGAAGACAGTGCTAAGGAACAAACTCACGCGGAAGAGCCAATCTGCAGCCAGATGTCAACCGTTCACTTCGTCAAGATATTTCTACTTCCCGCCTTCATGGCTGGATGTTGTTTTACTGGATCGATAAATCAAGACCAAGGTAGGTATTACGGGGGGGTGCCAACTCTAAGAATATCTGTTTCGGGAGAACCGCAAAATTTATTCGGGAATCTGAAGATATTGTCGGGAATCGGGAGCCTCGAGAAATTATTCGGGAAACTGCAAATAATATTGGAATATTACATATTATTAAAAACTGGACTAGGTATATTAGATTTCTAGCATTTTGATTGGCTCAACGGAGCTAGGCTATCAGCTCATATACCTGCTGCCACCAAATATGGTCAATGAACACTCAACAACAAAATGAACAAAGTGAGCTGAAAGTTTTTTCCTCGCGAGCAACCCGGCGAGAAAAATGGACGAGAAAAATCACTTGCCAGCAAATTTAAATTAAGCAGAAATTGCAACAACGTCACCAACAAGCATCACCAACAGCGACGTCTAACACAAGTCAAAATTGTTTGAAGAAACTGTGCAGAAATAGAAATTTAAGCATTAAGCGTTGTGTTTACAATTAATTTCTTTCATCGATCGTCACGTCGATCATTGAAATTGAACAAACGGTAGGTATTATCAGAAAGGATTTCCACTTCAAAATATCAAGACAAGACATAAAATAAAACACAATGAAATGGGGCTAGAGCATTTAATAAAAACTATCACACATTCACGGCGAGTCGGTGCGAAAATCATGAAGCAGTCTAAACAAGTGCTAAAAAGATACAGCTGCAAACTACCAAGAAGGAAGGAAGGGCGAGATTGTTTTTCGGCTTTAACATGCAAAATCAGGACACTGGTTTACCTGCACTTGTTGTAGCTCTGTGTTCCAACAGTTCCAAATGCTCAGATAGAAATTGGACGCCATGTAAACGGAGTTGAATCGCTTTTCCAGTTGTTTGAATGCTGTTTTTACCATTCCGTCCGCAACCTCTAAACCGAGAACAACTGCATTTTGCACTTTGCGTTTAACAAACTATGATGGTGAATTCTAATGTTCCTCGCTACAGTAATCTTGCTTCTGAGCTGCATAGAAAATACCTCTTCAAGTTCAACTGTTCAAATTTGTTCTGTCTTCAGTTCGATCAAACACGCACATGATGGCTCCGTTGTGCGAACAGATTACAAACTTGTTCAGTTTCAACTCCAGCAGCTATATGGTGAAATTGTACAGCTTCAATCCGCTTTGAACGATGATTACAACAATGTTCAGGAAAAATCAAACATGTGCCATATTTCAGAGCCAATAATTAGAAGATTTTTTTCCAAAACGTGTGCTACTTTGTTCACTTTCCAGCAGTTTTCATTGATTCATTCAGCTTTGCAATGAAACGGTGCAACACTTCGCAAAGTTTTGGCACCTTTTTCGTTCAGTCATGTGATCGATTCTTGTTCCGCTTAAATTTCTTTTCTCATTTTTCCCGTTCTTTCTGATTTTTTTTTTTCAATAGTGGTCAAGTTTTTAATAAAACAATTATTCTACTCGGGCTTGCTGGATATCAAATGATTATAACCAACTCGGAGCTACGCGCCTCGTTGGTTATCTAATATACAGATTTAGCCAAGCCTAAAAGCGGAGCCCCCCTTTTTGTTTTGTTTGTTTGTTTGTTTTTTTGCTGGCAGCTATTAATTTGTGAAAATACTCTCATTCAAGTCGTTAAATTAAAAAAAAAGAAAGAAAAAACAAAAGAAAAAAATTCTTATCCTCGCTGAGAGCCGAACCTGGGTCGTCGGCGTATGAAGCCAGATAGTAGTCCACTTGGCCATGAGCGCTTATTTCATGTGACAAGCTGCCTATCAGCATGAAAATGCTGGTGTTTTTCCTGGCAAAATGTGTTCGGAACGCCATAAAAAGCATGGTTGTGGACAGAAAAAACCAAAAGGCACTAGCTCTGCTATATTTGGCGTCAAAACCGCTGCGAAAAGTTGCGAACTCAAGCGGTGTGCCGACCGAGTTCGAACAGAACTGACAAGGCAAATTTGAACTTTTCGCCTGAACTTTATCGCCTAAATTTTTTCGCCTAAATTGAACTTTTCCCCTTCCACCAAAAAGACAACTGAGTATTTTTTTGAACTTTTTTTTCCATTAACAAATTTGTTTTTGACTTTTGTTGTCTTTGCTTGTTTTGCTACAACGCGGGTCAACATGCGATTTCGCGCCAAAAACACATGGGATTCAGCACAGGGTTATATCCAGTGTATGAAGTGTATTGGTAACCCTGTGGTGCGGACGTACGGACGTACGTACGTACGGACGGTCACATGACTATTACGTCACTACCAAAATTTCTTGGCTTGACAGACACAGCGGCAAAATGAATGCGCATGCTCGGCTTTTTGGCGGGCTTCCGGTCATTTTCTTGTTTCCGGTTATGATCAGAAAGCTATTACAACTGCAGAGAAAGTTCCACTTTTATGTAGTTTGTAACCAGAACGCAAGAGTCAGCGAGGTAAGGTTGGTTTTGTTGAAGGGGTTTGAAACTTGTTTTACTCATACACTTTGCATAAAGGGTTTGGTGCTGTCAACAATTTACAATTTACAATTTAGTTCGGAGCCGTTATTGTGTGGCTTGTGTTGGATGTAGCGCGTTGATAAAAATGCATGAAGAGAGAGAAGACTGAGACTAAAACTCTGTTATGTCTCCATAGATTATTCCTTTAACATATCAGAAGAGTTCACTCGGGCTGCTCAACTTCCAATGGACAGCACTGAAATCAAATTCGGAAAAAACAACAGTTGCTCCGTCTTCCCAAAACTTGTTCACGATCACGAGCGCTGCGAAAACAGCCAATTCCATCAAGACTTTTCGCTGTTTTGGGATGACCTGGCAAATTCAAGTTGAGGTTAAATTAGCACTGGTACCGATACAAAGTAGATGGTGTTACGAGAGGTTGCTAAGAAAGAAAAATTGCCACACATCAGTCATAAACAGCTGGATTACGATTTTTTGAATCGCCTTCTTTCGGCTTGTATGAAATAAACCTTCAGCGTGCTTTCAGCTCCTAGAATCATGTGTGATTATAGTTTCTTTCACTTTCCAACGAATTTATTTCTAAAACCAGTTAAATCTAAATTTATAGATTTGTAGAAAACTTTTCCAGTACTGCAGTCTGATGCCAGAACGCCGTGACCGAGGATTATATTTGCACATTTATTTAATTGCTTTGATAACTTCTCCAATTATATAAACTCCTTTCCGTTCGGTGATTGTAGAGTAGTTTTCGCTTTCATTTCTTTATAAAAAAAGCTTCTTGAAATAAGAAACTTTCCTCTCTTTGCTCTCTGTCTGTAAAAAGTCGATTGATTGTAAGTTTGAGTTGCGACTAACGACACTTTGTCTGGCATGGAAACTGAACCTAGGAAAAAATAAGACTTCCCAATATTTGTCTCAAGGTTTCAGAATTTTACTCCTGCAGCTATCATGCCAATCCAAGTTCATTAAGCACTTTAGAAAGACGTATAAGTAAGAATCAGTTCTGTACTTCGTGATGAATAAAGCAGGCAAAAGTCTCGTTTCCTCAGCGGTCCGCATGTTGTTTTCGCTTTATAGCCTGAATTTCAGGCGAGTTTTACTGTGGATTTAATTTTGACTACCAGCTTTTGCAATTATCTTTTTCTTGCAAACAGACTTATCCCGACTTTTAGCCCTCAAATAACAGCTAGGTAATCTACCTTTAGAAAAGGCGAAAGCCAATACTGCTACGACAAAAGTATAAGCTTACCTGACACAATTCATGTTTCACTTACGAGCCATTAACTTCGAGCGAAAAATTTACTAAGGTGGTGAAGATAATTAGTTTGCTAAAAAAGATATGTGGAAGAAGAGTCTCTCTAGGAACTGCCTTGAAGGTGAAAACCTTATCTGTTTCGTGATGGCCTTATCTCCGCGAAATGAAAACATATGACGGGAATTTTTAAATTGCCAACATTTTCCCCTGAATTGTTTCTCTTGAATCCAGTCTCTCTGCTTGCGCCCGCCCGCGAATAAGCGAAAATGGCGGACGATTTAGCGCACGCGCACTCATTTAGCCGCTGTGTCGGCTTGACAGGTTACCCAGTCTCGTCCCCAGAGCCCGCCAATTGGTTATTTTGTTTTGAGGACCAATTTGCATTAAGAGTACTTTTTATGTTATAGCATGCAGCATACCTTTCGTTCTTTTATTGCTTTGATCTGTTCTTTTTGAGAAACTGGACTGTAAACATTTGCGAGGAAACCATTTGTTAACTTTCCTTTGAATTTCCGGGGCAGATTTATATGTGACGTCACGATGGCCAGACACCTCGGTTTTTCATTCGCCAATACCGGCGCTTGTGCCCAGGCCCAAGTTCATCACTCCCTCCTGTGCCTGTGCAGACTCAAAAGATTTCATGGACGCTTTGGTCGATCGATTGAAATCGTGATCAAGATCACCTTTCAGAGGCTGTATCTCACAAACCCTAAGATGTGTCGCTTGGAGACAAAAACATAACTTTTATATGTATAAACTCTTTCCAATTTTAGGAAAATAAAATTGCATAACAATTTCATTAAAATGATCAGTGGCTTTAAACATCATTGAAATGTGGAGAAGAATACTCCAATACAAAGAAACGTTTACTGTAAATTCATGCTATTAAACAATTATTTGACGAGGTTGAACAAAATATCGGGATTTGTCAGTGGCGAGCAGATCAATTATTTGCCGATGCCGAAGGCAGAGGCAAATAATTGATCTGCGAGACACTGGCAAATCACGATATTTTGCGAAATCGAGTTCAATAATTGTTTTATCATTCAAGAAGACAATGTGTTTATGCATTTAACCAGCACGCTTGTTTCACAATTATTTATTCCTACACCAAGTGCGCGCTTTCATTTCGTTCAAAACTTTAACTGATTCTGCACAAAAAATACAACATTAGTAAATTCCGCTTTCGCCAATGATTAATTGCTTTAAAACGAATACATCAACTGATTTGCCAAAAAGTACAACGTTCAAAAGGAAGATTCACACTTCTTTCTTCAAATTTTTTTATTCAAAAATCGCAGAAGTTCCGCACTTTAATGGCTTACTTGTCCGCATTTGAGTTTGAGCTCTGAACAGGTGACTCAACTGCGCACGAGCAGAATTATTCCCAGCAAAACAACTTCGCACCGTAATGCGCATGAGCAGACAATTATTCGTAGGCAGTTATTTGCAGCGACGTAATGGTGTCTCGGCCAATTAAAATGCCGGATAAAACAACGTGAATGACAACATTCGATATCCAGCGCGCCCTCGTAGAATAATTGTTAAGTATATTTGGGGCTTGCATCTAACTTTGTTTTAATTTCAGGAGACGTCTCCTTTTGTCTGAGCATGGTTAATTGTAAATTGTAAAACTAATTTAACCCTCTAGCTAAAAATATCCGCTGTATTATCTTGGAAAAATCTCTTCTAAGTACTGAGAAATCAATGACGTTTGATTTTAATCAGTCAAACATGTAAACTTGGGTTAAACTGTGCACATCAACGGTGCACAGCAGGATCTCCAAATACTCTACTCGGCTCTGTCGCTCATCAGGGTCTGGAAGGGTATTCTCGGGATCCGGGATTTGGCCAAAATACGGTGCGGGATTCGGGAAAACGCAAAAGATCTTGCCGGGATTCGGGATTTGACTGCTACCAGGGAAGCGGGATTCCCCAAAATTTGGGCACGGGATGCGGGAATTTGTTGCCTGTCTGTCGGGAATTCGGGAAATCGTCACGACCCAAATAAACGTCATAGCGGCAAACCAGGCGAACGCAAAATATTAATCGAAAGGACCAATCTACGTCTTAAATTTATTAGCTTTTGCAGAAATTAGTCTTTTTTTAATGTATTTTTGGGATTCGATGAAAAAAGTGCGGGATGCGGGATTCTCGTGAAAAAGGAGCGGGAATGCGGGATCAGGACCCCCCTTCCAGACCCTGGCTCATGATACAGGAATCTTAACCTTTATGGGTCGGTTATTTAAACAAGGTCTAACTGAACCCGCGGTTTAAGACAATGACTGTACCTCCCAAATCTGTTAATAGGCGGGTCATTTTAAGGACATAAAAGTTATTCTTCTCTGTGCTATATGCCTTCTTTACCTTGTTTACTGTAAGCAACGCTGAAATATCAGGGCTGGCCACTCTGACATTGGTTTAGATCGGGACCGGCTATTTTTAAAGTTTAAGTAGTGAAAAATATTAAACAATGGTTTCAATCTACCCTTGAGGGATAATTTAAATGCTGTCGCCTAGCTGGCTGCCAAAGACAATACAGAGATACCTCCTAGAACTCAGCTTTTCTTTGTGAACACTTTTCTTATTAGGTAATCACTAAGGCACTAACAATCTGAAATAGCCAGAATTATTTTCGCCCCTTTTAAGGTAGAATCCGGGAAAAATACTACTGGAGTCATAACTTTGCCCACCAAACGAGATGCTGGCCCCTCTTAAGGATAGCTTGTAAAATTTTCTTTCCTTTTTTTAATAGAGGAGCCTCCCCCAGGCATATACGTTGCATCCGAAAAATACTTTAATAAGGCAACCCACTGAATCGAAGCACTAAACTTTGAATGCTATTTATCACCAGCGTCAAAATGACAATAGATCGATTGCTATTTTAGTCCCGACAAGGCCACCTGAAAAATACGATTTCATTGCAGTTCCAAAATTATGAAATATGCCAACCTTTTGTCTAAAAGAAGCAGCGCGTGCAAAAAATGGACCCGTTTATTTGCTTCAGCTTGTCTTGACGAAAATATATGCATAGAAATGTCGAAACTAATGTTATTGGTCGTTATGTTAATGTTATTGGTCGTCTGTCAGTTAAGCCGTGATGTTATTGGCTGTGAAGACTGTTAAACGTGATTGGTGCGTTTCGATCCGTCTTTTGTTAGTCAAATGTCCGTTGGTCTATTGGTCTATGGATCGAAACGCACCAGTCACGTTTAACAGTCTTCACAGCCAATAACATCACGGTTTAACTGACAGACGACCAATAACATCACGAGATCGTCGACCCATCAGGACAACGACCAGAGACTTATAACATCTACTGACGATTCACAGTTCACTTGACTCTGATGATGACTTCCGCTCAGGTTGTCGAAACGTCAGTCAATGTCACCTCAAACAGTCCTTCTCAGGACTACACTCACCCGGACGATCACAGTTTACCGAATTATGATGACTCCTGGGTTTTAAACCATTTACAGTTTTAAATAAATACGTTGTCAACATTGGTAGCAACCTGGAAAAAGGTTAGAAATCGAAGCACGATTTTAAAACTTTTTAAGGGGTTAAGTAGGAGATACGCCACGTAACACTGCAATAGCCAGGGTGTGGCTACACTAGACCTTTGATCCTTTGATAAAAGGACATGATATCCGATTTCGATTAATTTTTCTTTGACCTTAAATTAAGAAAGACTTCAAAACCATTCTATTCTATTCTACCCTACCCTTCCCTACCGTATTCTACCCTACCCTACTCAACTCTACTCTAAGTAAAAAATATATACGGTGAGACTGATCCTTACAGCAGTAAAAGAAAGACACAGAAGACGAAAACAGAAAATTGGGGTATATAGATTAAAACATATTTCATTTTGAAACAAAAATTTGCGCGATATTTCGGTTGGCAAAACAAATCTTCTTCAGGGGCTTCAAGAGTAAAATGAGTAAATACGTTACAGGACCGTTAACATATATTAAAGTTTGAAAATAAAAGCAATTATAGGCTAGTAGCTAAACAAGAAGGGTCACTAGTGTAGTTCATCACGTCTATTTTGTTCTTGCGGCTCCGATGTCCTAGCTTTGTCAATCAAGTGTGCTTCACGCACTTTTCTTACAGGGTCTCGGATAGTTAGGAAATTATTCACCGAAGTGGATCAAAGACGTGATGAGCTACACTGATGACACTTCCTGTTTAGCTACTAGCTTATCATTATCTTTTATTCTTACCCTACCTTACCCTACCCTAACTTATCCCACTTTACTGTACTCTACTCTACTCTGCTCTGGTCTGCTCCGCTCTGCTCTACTCTGCTCTAATCCACTCTCCACTGCTCTGCTCTACTCTGCTCTACTCTGCTCTACTCTGCTCTACTCTACTCTACTCTACTGTCCACTGCTCTGCTCTGCTGTGCTCTGCTGTGCTCTGCTCTGCTCTGCTCTACTCTACTCAACTCTCCACTGCTCTGCTCTGCCCTGCTCTACTCTACTCTCCACGTCACCGCTCTGCTCTCCTCTGCTCTGCTCTACTCTATACTCTACTCTACTCTACTCTACTCTACTCTACTCTGCTCTACTCTATACTCTACTCTACTCTACTCTACTCTACTCTACTCTACTCTACTCTACTCTACTCTGCTCTGCTGTGCTGTGCTGTGCTCTACTCAGCTCAGCTCAGCTCAGTTCTCCTCTCCTCTCCTCTCCTCTCCTCTCCTCTATTCTATGCTACTCTATTCTAATGTATATTTTTCTTTGTCATTGTAGCACGTTCTGTCACTCGTGTGAAAAGAAACGTGTATCAGTTCGCAAAAATGATAAGGTGTGCCACCGGCCGAAGTGCGTGGGATTACAATGGTTATGGGTGTTGGTGTGGACTGGGAGGGAGTGGCACCCCAGTGGACAGCACAGACAGGTAACAACTAATTAGCGACAGTACCTTGAACTGCTTGTTCAGCGAGATTTTTTAAAGGTTCGTCGATGCCTTGTGATTGCTGTAAATGTAAATGGCAATTTGTTTTCGATTTTGGGTTGCAATTGCAAAAAAGTTTATTCTTGCTGGCCGTTCAATCAGAGCATAAACACTCAATACAAACACATTTTGGGACAGCACTTATCTAGCCGCGATCGCTACTGACAGTCAGTGATGATCGTGAGTTTAATACGAAACCATGACGGAGACAGAAAGGAGAATATCAGTAAAGCAAAAGCTTTTATTGCACCTGCGTTACAAAGCACTTTTCAACTGGAGTGTCAGTGATCCTCACATCATACATTTTGCGGTATGTTTCTTTGCCGTTCTTTGGAGAACATCGAGGTGAAATGATTCCTTTGACCACCTAACCTTGAACGCCTTCATTACAAATTCATCTTTAGATATTTCGGCCACATTCGACCAACTGCAGGAGTTGAAAAAAATACTGAACAAGTTTAAACTGATATGAATCTGTTTTTGTTTAAAGACATTTTGCTGTCGGGTTTTGCAGACACCCCAATACTTCAAGCACTCTGATAAATGGCCGCTGAATTAAGAGCACCTAATTTCTGTGATTTACCTGTGCATTTTTGTACCGATTTTTTTAGATGCTGTAAAACTCATGACGAGTGTTATGGTAAAATAAGCAGAGAAGGGATTTGTTTCTGGGGTACCTATTTGACCTATTATAAACGGAATGGTTGCACTGGTTGTGGTAAGGATGTTTTTAACTTAAGACAGTTTTTGTACAGTAATTAATTCTTTTTCGTCACGCACCCAGCAGCTTTGCTTTGCTTCTCACAATCTGCCGAAATTCTCGACTGAAATGACTGCCCGTATTCCCTTTAGGCACCTTTTGAATGTAGGGATGATTAAAACGTTGATGTAAAATCCACCAACAGTCAGTGGGGAATTAATTAAAAAGGAGAGCTATGTTTGTGAAAGCGGCCTGGCATGTTTCTTTACAGTTTTCCGAAAGTCTAGATTTTAGGAGGATTGGGGAAGCAATGCTGTACAGTCCATGCTTTGTACTTGCACTGTATTTTTCTGGTCCATTTCGTTGCTGTCGTCAGCAAAACAGTCACGTCAAACGCTTAAGTTCCAGGCCCCAGTTGTTCAAAAGTTGTATAACGCTATCCACCGGATAAATCACTATCCAGTAGATAAGCGTTAGGGAAACTAATTGCGTTATCCACTGGATAGAGATTTATCCGGTGGATAGCGCTATCCGACTTGTGAACAACTGGGGCCAGAACTTGAATCAAGACGATAATTTTTCTTTGAGTATATTTAGACATAATGTGATCTTGACATATTCAACGGTCGGCTTAAGGTAGATACGAGTATCAGACACTAACATGGCCCAAGAAGATCAACCCACGGAGAAGGTTCCATAAAATCCCCATTTACTTTACGGGATATTTTATGCAGCCGTATCCAACTTGACCTTACTTCTTTTGATTGTATTGCTAGCCTAAAATGCCATTCAAGATGTGATCTTTTGTTCTTCTTTATTTGTTAGATAACTCAAAGAGCTATTGTCAAAGCCGACTTTGTCAGTGCGACGCAGATGCAGCTCGTTGTTTTGCCAGGGCATCTTTTAACTCATATTATGAAGACTGGCCAAGCAGATATTGTTAAAAGCGGAGGAAGAAACAGTAACCTGCTGCTGGAAAAATCAAGTGATTTCAATTGTAAAGTGCATGTCAATTCATAAGAAAATGTGACGCTAAAACTTTTTTGGGGGTGTTGGCTGGTTAGTTTAATATTCAATGATTCTGTTTTTTGTTTTCACTTCACTGCAGTAATTGTAATAAATCTACTTCTTACCAAAACCATTTGTGTCTTATAGTCTTTCTACTGTTGGCATTTTTATATCGCACAAACACTGGAACTCCTAATTAAATATGACAAGTAAAATAAAGCAGAATTGCAGACCAAAAGTCGCATGCTCTATATTTTATTCACTGTCCTTGCAAAGGTTCCCCAATTTATAGCAGCTGCCACGGTTTTCGCTATTTGGCTCGGGCAAGGGGCGCCCCCCTGGCTCAGGCCAAAAAAAAAACTAAAGTCTATGTCACACGAACAGTAACTAAAACGTATATTATCCTGGAAAGTATAAAAATTTGTGAAAATTTGAAAAGTTGTGAAAAAGTTGTTGGTCGCTGAAACGTTGTGGACCATGCAAATTTTATGAGCTTTGTACGAGTAAATCCCCCCCCCCCCCCCCCCCCCGCATTGCTTTGGACGAAAAATTTAATCGGGCCGCAGGTCCTTACGTGGCTCTAAAATTCCACACATCTTTACTTCCGCTTGACATTTTCTGTTTTCAACAGGCGAACTGTCAGTGAAAACTACCCTGCAGGATATGCTAGAGAAGGTTCGATTGAAACTTTTTAAAATAGCCATGCGACATTTTCTTTTGGACGTTTTAGGAAATAAGCACAGAATAGAATAGAATAGAATAGAAAAGAATAGAATAGAATAGAATAGAATAGAATAGAATAGAATAGAATAGAATAGAATAGAATAGAATAGAGAAGGGAAGAGAAGAGAAGAGAAGAGAAGAGAAGAGAAGAGAAGAGAAGAGAAGAGAAGAGAAGAGAAGAGAAGAGAATCAAAGATATCTTCTGTGGAAACAACTTCTTAACATTTAATGATTTCTATACTAAATTCCAAATCAAAACAACATTTCTTAAGTACTGTGGTTTATGTAATGACATACCCGCCAGTTGGATCCGTTTATTAAAAAGCTCTGCTGACGAAGCGCAGCGCAAATCGGATCATAACCAGAAGATAGATATCGGTAAATTGTCATGCAAAGTGGCTACCAAAATTCTTATAGACAAAAAGTTTGAAACTCCGACTGCAGAAAGAAGAATGAGGCCATTGAGCCTGGACGATAGCACAATACGCGCTATCTACGATATTCCTTTTAAAGTAACAAAAGACATTCGACTTTCTATCTTCCAATTCAAAATTATCCACCATATTTTACCAACCAATTCCACCCTTTACAGGGATAAAATCAAGGATCATGATAAATGTCACCTATGTACGCAAACGCAAACTCTGAGACATCTTTTTGTCTCTTGTCCGAATGTTCAGGCTTTCTGGAATACGTTTGCTACGTGGTGGAACGTCAAAAATGACGATTCCATTGAGTTACACGAGAAAAACATTATCTATGGTTTTACAATTAACTCTCCTTTGCGACTTGGCTTAAACCTCTGTGTACTTATTGCTAAATACTATATCTACACTGCCTCGAAAGATGAACAACACTACTACTTCGAAACCTTCCTAGCCCTCCTAAAAGATAAAATATCTACCGAAAAAAGTAGCTCAAAGTCTCAAATTCAACTCTAAATCTTTTTTCGGTGAAATTTCGTAAGGCACTTTATTTTATTTATTTATTTTATTATTGTTTTTTTTTTCTGCTTCTTTTTTTCCCGTAATTAGTCTTTGTAGTCGTCATAGTTGTCTATTTACCTCAGTTTTTCTGTTTTGTATACTTATCGTCTTAAATGTAAAGCTTTTGTATCTGTAAATAACGTAATGTTTGAAATAAAAAAAAAAACACCTTGAAAAAAAAAAAAAAAAAAAAAAAGAAGAGAAGAGAAGAGAAGAGAAGAGAAGAGAAGAGAAGAGCAGAGCAGAGCAGAGCAGAGAAGGGAAGGGAAGGGAAGGGAAGGGAAGGGAAGAGAAGAGAAGAGAAGAGAAGAGAAGAGAAGAGAAGAGAAGAGAAGAGAAGAGAAGAGAAGAGAAGAGAAGAGAAGAGAAGAGAAGAGAAGAGAAGAAAAGAGAATCTTGAAGTGGGCGTAAAACATACTGCCCGTTCGTGACCAAAAACAGGACACAGGATAAGTCAACATGGATCTGAAAAGAAATTTCCTTGGGGATTCTGTGTTAGCGACATTACGTGCAACTCTTTTAATACTGAATTTTATTCCCTTTTTTGTTTTCTCGTTGTATAAATAAAAAAATATTCGACGAACACCCCTATCGCTAGGTGTAAGGAAAAAGAATTGGAGGTGCTTCAATTCCTTAAGAAATCTTCTTCTTTGCTATCTTCATGCGTCAGCTTTCATCAAGTATGCTTGGATTCAGTGCAAATATCCTTAGCATATCTTTCTCAATAAAATGTAAGTGTCCAGGAATAATAAGCGAGTGTAAAGGCGGACCAAGGTCGTGTAATAACAGCTCCTTCATACTACCGCATACTATCTGCTGATTGGCTGAGCCAACTCGTGCCAGGCCCACTGCAATTGATGAATCTGTGTAAGCTTAAAAATAGGTAAAACGCACTGTAAGTAAATATGCAAGGCCACTTTCTTTGCAAATCGTGTCGGCAAACTCCAAAACGTTGGCGGCAAATTCGTGCTTTGTCTCCAGTTTGATTGCCCATTGAAAGTCAACAACATGTATTTGACTTTTAAGTGTTTGAAAAACTATTTATATTAAATAAATCCCAGTTTGCTAACCGGCAGAAAACAGTTGTTGAAAAAGTTGGCAACAATGGAGACTGATTCCTTCTCTCACTGACAGTTTGCAAACTCAAGAGAGCACGCTTTCCAACGCCCACTTGAGTTTTCCAACATACGTTTGCAGACTTCAATTTGTGACCAGTGTGATAGCGCCTCAAGGCATACTTGAAAGATAAAAAGAAATGCGGACGAAAGAACGAATTAGAGATGAGGCCGACAAAATGCTGTACTAAGTTATCAATGTTGCTTGTTTCAAATTTTAAATCTATTTCCTTTCGCAAAAATCAGCCTTTTGTGTAAAACACACCCTGGTAAAATTAAGAGAAAATTAAATTAAGGGCTAGGACTCCTATCCCTTAACACGTTTTTACCTTGAGGTTTGAATTCAGACAAGTGATTAGGAATCGAAACAATCTTAAAGTTATCAAATTCCTCAAATGAACCGCTCCAGTGGGAGTGTGTGTCTCAACTATTTATGGAGGAAAACTGGTAAAAAAAGAAAAGGAATGCCAAAAAATACATGTGCGTTTACGTCGATTTATCGTTCGTTTTCCCTGATGTTTCCCCCGCTCTGGCAGGAAACATAGAACAAGAAAACTCAGCGTTCTGACTGGTAATTATTCATATACTTCTCTAGGAGAGGGAAGGGGTTTAGTCAACTTGAAATTAAATCAAAACTTATCCTCCGAAGTCACAGTTTTTGCTTGATTTTGTGGGAGAATAATTTCCTTTTTGTATTATTCAGCTCAGCCTAACGCCTGCTGTGTTTGCTGTTTCCTTGTTGCAGACGTATTTATACCTGGTGGTTCTCCTTTCAAGTCCCTTGTCTTGATAACTTCCAGTAACTGCCCCACAGCCTCATTAACACTCATGTAGCGGGGTGGTTCATATACCTTCTTTCCTCTGAAAACAATCAATGCAGAAATGGCTCATAACAGTGGGTTTGACTTTTTGGGACATTTCCCGATAATGTCGTCTCAAATGCTGACTTGTGATTGGTTCAAAAACTGTCATAGGGAACGTACTAGACAGAAATTAATGCTGACAAAACAGAGACAAGGATTGCAACTCCGCTCAATACGGAATATCTTTTCTTCGAACTAGCCGTCATCATAAGGCCGTAGTGTCGTCACAAAATCGAATTTAGTTTACAAAAATGCAAAAACCTACATGTTACTTAACTGGCTAGATTGGTTCATATTGGGAAATGCAGTTCTTTTTTTTTTCCACTTCTTGTTTTCGCACGTTTATGGATTAACCCAGAGGCGAGGTCCATAAAGATTGCAAACAAAAAATGAGAACTTGAGAAATATTTTCCCAATAGGTACCAAACAAGCTTGTTCAATAAAAGTTTTCTCATCATGGCTTTTTCACACATCTTGTTGATCGCATCATTCGTTTATTTTAACAAACATGTGTGCAACAAAAAGTTATTTATAAACTTGTTTTATGACAATTTCACAGAAGTTCTCCCGATGTTGTATGCCACACATACAGGAAAAGGTTCCTGCTTGATACAAAACAATTAACTTCCAAGTTTTTTTGATCTTTGAAATCAAACGTGTGAGTGGTCTGTCCTAATGGTACCTATAATAAAATTAGCCACCTTCAGATCAGTCCAAGCTATGAGACTGAGCACGCGTGGGACTTTGGAATTTCAAACGAGCTGTATTCCTACAGGCCTTATCCCTCCCTGATGCTGACCAGTTGAGAAAGAGGCTCAAAGAATGATATTGGTGTGACAGATGACAATCTGAAAGCCTGCGACCAGCCTCGCACTCGTAATCCATTCTTTACGACCCTATTCTGACCACCCAAGGAACCAATCAGAATGTTCCTTTTCATCATTGACTACACCCTTTGCATTGATTAATACCGCTGTATATAGCTCATATACTAGGGGAGTATTCCAACCCCATTTAAAGTGCACTTGATTGGCCTTCTGTTAGAAGATTAATGAACAGAATAATTTTAAGATCACACTCAAGACATGATAGAACACTATTTTAAACATACAATTACTCTTCCTGCACACAACATTCACGATTTCAGTAAAACCCAATTTTAGGGGATTTACAGTGATCACCGCATGCAAGCTCATACTGAAATATGAGGCCGATCAAATGCCCTTATTCACTGGGGAGGTGTTTGTACAGGGAGAAAAGTTGGTTTGTCTAAGTCACTGTTAAGCAGAATTGCTGTCCAAAAATACATGCTTCAGTATATTGTTTGACAGTGATAAAAAGTTTTGTTGCCTTGCTTACCGCATTAAATTCTCCACAGACTGCTCCTTTACCTTGATATCTGTAGAAAAAATTAAGTAATTTTGAGCAATGTGCAGAACAGTTAAACCTCTCTTATATGGACTAGAAAGAAGAAAACAAAACCACAACAGATAGATGCTAAAATTATAGACGACAGTGATGTGAAGTGATTTCAGTAAACTCCAGTAACAGTAATATCCTGTGCTGTAATACCCAGTATATCCTGCAAAATACCCAAACTCAAATTACCAGGTTTAAAATCTAACTTAATTTGACTGAACACAATCAGTTTTATTATGATCTGTATTAGCAAAGACCTATGGATCAAAAATTGAGATCAGCTCACAAGAGAACACTTTCTCAAAAACAAAACATTTCCCTTGGTTAAAATTAAAATAAAAAGTGAACATTCACCTAACAAACACAGGGTATGTAGGCCTTGTTTTCTGTTTGATGCAATCTTATCATAAAAGCTGTCTGGTTTCCAGGTGTCTGTCCAAAGAACTATGGATACTGTCTCTCCAAAATTATACAACTGCAAGTTAGAATGATAAAAGATGAAATGGTGGATTGAGTTTATCTGATATAATAGGCCTGCTTAGGGATGTTCGCTTGGAAAAAAAGGATTCTTGAATCTATATAGGGATTGTACCCTTTTAAGACTTTAGAATTCCAGGATTTTCCACGACCTTTTTCATGACCTTTAACGTTTTCCAGGACCAAAATTTGGTGTTTTCTTAAAAAAAAAAAACCTGTAAACTAGATCTGCTTTGAGTTGTGGCCCTAATTTTCTGCTCTTGCTTCTGATTAGGCGGCGGTCGTGTGCATGCACACGTTGCGCCGATTTGTAAAATGGATGTTTTTTGTTTTTCATTTTCGTTGTCGTCGTCCATCAGTTCACTTAGTCCTCTTGGGGTCACACAGCCTCTGAACAATGGCCTTGCTGTTATGATGACGTAAAAAGATAAATTTTTAGTAACCACTTAAAATGCAATCGATTTTATCAGGATCGAAAACCAATCTTTCAAATACCGGACATTCTCCTAGTGAATAAACAATAACATGACCTTTACTGAAGATCTTTTAAGTTTAATTTTCCATCTATATCCCAGAAAACTTCAGGGTAGTATTGATGAAATAACTTGATTCCCATGAATACCTGAATTTTGCTGCCTTCAGTGATGAGGCTAATTAAATATTCAAAATGAAAATGGACCTTTGAACAACAATTGCATCACTGTTATAAAAATAGATTGCAAGTAGCCTGCACTCGTGTCATTAGGATGCAAATGGAGCCCTTGCCTGAAGGCTGAAACATTTGCGGTGAATGCTTAGGGGCCGTACTTCACGATATCACGGTTTAAGAATGATTTTTTTCTCCAGGTAAAGCCACAGGGTTTTCTCTCTCTCTGAAAAGTGTCTCACTAGTACTTGTACAGAGGTCACTGATTACAACCAAGAAACAAAGAAAACAAAGTTCTCAAGTTGCTATTGATTTTATCAGTTAACCAATCCATCAAATACCGGACATTCTCCTCGTGAATAGTCATCTGCCACCGGTAATATAGAATTCTTTACATACCGGAAGTGCAAATTGTCCATAACAGGTCACCGGAAACCACAAACTACTAAAGTGGGAGGGGGGGGGGGGGAATTTCTTATTCACAAAAAAACCCAAACAAACAACTGCTGAATATATTTTGGACAATGAACTTCATTTTTCACCACTTTCCATGATAGACACTTAATGTCCATAACTTTCCAGGCCTGGAACATGAAATTCTAAAATTCCATGTTTTTCCAGGTTTCCCATGATTCACCCTGCTACCCTGTGGGGGTGTGGTGGTGTAGTGTTTAGCGTGTTGGACTTCAAATCTGAAGGTCAGTGGTTCAACGCCTAGTCCCTGCCTTCGTGTTGTTTCCTTAGACAAGGTCCCTTTTCCCTACATTGTCTCTCTCCACCCAGGTATATAAAATGGGTACCGGCAACATACTGCTGGGGGGTAACCCTGCAATGGACTAGCATCCCGTCCAGGGGGGGAGTAGCAATACTCTCAGTTGCTTCATGCTACAGAAACAGGGATAAGCTCCGGCCGTGTGGGCCTCCTTGGCCTGAATGCGACTTTATCTTTTTATCATACCCTGCTACAGAGTCTTCTTGGGTGCAAACAAAATGACAGAACTACACAACAACCTACATGTTGTCCTCAAAGTCTAGTGCCTTTTTTTCTTTTAAGGGAACATACGATTAGGGTACCATTCAGCACAAGTAAGTTATCCCCATAGATTCTAAATTTAGAGAACAGAGTTAAATACAGTTGACTCCCGGTACCTCAAACCCTCGGTGACTCGAAGCTCGCGCTAACTCGAACCAAAAATGATTTCCCCTGGATTTCATCCATACATTAAATTTACTGTAATTTTACCTCTCAACAACTCAGACCCTCGATAACTTGAACCTCCTGCTAATTCAAAGCGATTTTTTTCCCCATCAGGTCATTTTCTTTATAATTTTACCCTCAGTCAACAAATCGAACCTCATTTTCCAAAGTGCAATGAGACAAAACATTCTCCATACTACCCATCTCAGATGTCCTTTGAGAACGTGAACGATTTTGACCAAATATGAGAGCACGCCAAAATTTGGCATTGTACTATAATGTTTGATATGTTGTCATTGCATTGTGAATAATAACTACCTGAAGTCCACAGCATCCCACAGCATTCATAATAGAAGCATTGTGGATCACCTGGTAAGGGATGTTCAACTGGTGTGCTCTTAACACAAGATCTGTGTGAGTCGTGGCCCTGTTAAAGAAAAATTATTATTACACACATGTGTATGAACAAATGAGTCTAGATTAAACATTTTACACAGCCTGATGATGACAGTTAAAATAAGAGGAAAATGTATGAAAGTTGTAAAAGACCTCAAGAAGAAGTACCATTACTCTCCCCCCACCCCCCCCCCCCAAAAAAAACAGTGTTATGCAGTCAGGTATGGAATGCCCACAGGGTAGGGTTTTATTGTTTATTTTATGTTCTATTCAAACTGATGGGGTATTGTTTGAAAACACATGTGATAAAGTTCCACAAAGAAAAAACCCTGAAAGTGACAAATAATAAAATCTGTTTGTTGGTAATAAATCCAAAATGTACGTCTCTCCAAAAGGAACAATCTCAAACGTAACTTGATTGACGGGTAAAGCAATGTTTTGGGCCAATGCTATTGGTAAGGATATGTCAAACGTTGAAGACTGAGAGCTCAACCAATTTTGCTCTTCAGATTCTCATAAAAGACACAAAAATGGTCTAAAATGCTTCCAAACGCTGTTCTAAAGTGGAGGCATTTGATAATGCAATGTTTTTGGGTGCACTGGTGAAATGGTTAATTTTTCCAGCTAGTAAAAACAATGTCATGCTTTCCTCACCCAAATGGATCTCCCACAACTAAGAAGGCAACATCCTTGTCCTGAGCATGCTCCAAAATGAGATCTAACAACAAAAATGAAAGACAATGAATTAAAACCCTTTCATGTAATGAAAGGTCAATCATCTTTTAATATTTATTTATTAACATTAATTGCTTAACTTACCAGAATTTTGCTCCACAGTTTCCCTGTCGGCTAACTTTATTTTGCGCCCATAAAAGTCCTCCTAGAGTAAAATAATAAGAAATTAAAGAAAGGCATCAATGTATCCTTCTCAGATTAGCAGAGGGTCACAATTCAGGGATCAAAGAAATCATACATTTGAGCTGGTCCTTTGCGGAAGTTGCTCTTCAGTTTTACTTGTCCAGGCCCCTTTTTAGCTTGATCAGGTTTTGTTTGGGTAGTTAGATTGTACACATATTTTTTTTGATTGGGAAGGAGGGAGGGGTTTAGTTTTAAGGTTAATAAAGTTTTTAGTGCTGCGATATGAAAAAGGCACATGGTATATTTTAGATTTTGGCTCATGAAATTTTTTCATTTGCACCTCTCTGTCACTTTTGACTTTAAAAGCTGAGTATCTCCCTGGGATGGAAGTAGGATAAGGAATTGAGGAATTGAAAGGGTAAGGAATTGAGGTAAGGATTCAGAGTACAGGAGGTTGTCATTCTACATAAGTCATCAAGGCCCTTTTAACACTAAAGACATAATTATTTTATCTGTCTGGAATGAACTTGGGCAAGCAATGGTAAGTTCATCTGGTTATGCATCTCATAGTTGCAAAGATGGGCACAAGAGAGATTTTCCCTCCAGATGAATTATCGACTTTAGATTTTCTTGAAAGATGGACTAAGCTGATGAAGGGATAATCCGCCTTGTGCCGCTCTTTATGCAGACAGTAAGCACAACCGGACAAACTAAGCTAAGCATTCTTTGCCCACGTTCGTCCCAGACAGATGATGGATCTCTAGCATAAAAAAAGCCACTTCCTCCACACATATACCTGAATATTATTTTACTTTGGCATGTATAAAGGAGCACTTAAAGGTTATCATATATTATGCAAATAAACAAGGTCAAAAAAATGAAGAACTCAAGACAACTGAAGTATTGTATAAACAGGAATCAGAAATTCTCTGAAGCAAATGGATACAAAATAGGATTTATTTGAGAACTTTGGCTTCCCCATGACCTCTTGCAAGTCTTGATCCGAACGTTTAAAGCAAAAATCATATTTTAATACCTACCAACACTTGTTGCCCTACACAAAGGATTGATGTATATGCTTCCAGGAAGACGTAGTCTGCATTCTTAACGATTTCAAGTCCTTTCACTGTAATATCCTTTGCGTCTCCTAGCCCGAGACCCACAAGGTACAACATTTCTTTGTCGATACACAAAACAGCTGCTTACATCAAGTACAATCTGTTTTTGCCAGACAATTGGGCAGCGGACGCACCCTCAAAATAAAAAAAGACTGGGACTAGGCGTTAAGTGGGTTGTTCTTTGTCTATTATTAGTTCCTCGTGTTGCGAAAATGGTGAGGAAATTGAAGTTTCACGAGAAGAAACTTCTCAAAAAAGTTGATTTTATATCGTGGAAAAGCGATAATAACCTCCGTGAAGTGAAAATCCTACGAAAGTATCATATTCAGAAGAGGGAGGACTACACGAAGTACAACAAAATCTGCGGTCTGGTGACATCTTTGGCAAGCAAAATCAAACAACTTGACCCCAAGGATCCATTCCGAGCTGAAGCTACCGAACAATTATTGGAAAAGCTGTACTCACTCGGTTTGATTACGTCTAAAAAGAATTTGTCTCTATGCGAGAAGCTGAGTACGTCAGCCCTTTGCCGGCGGCGGTTGGGAGTTGTTATGGTTCGTTTGCGTATGGCGCAGGCTATAAGGGACGCAATCAAGTACATTGAGCAGGGCCATGTGAGAGTAGGGCCTGAGGTGATTATGGACCCTGCTTTTCTTGTCACAAGGAACATGGAGGACTTTGTTACTTGGACAGACACGTCAAAAATAAGGAAACATGTTATGGAGTACAGTGACCTCAGAGATGACTTTGACTTTTCATAATACATCAACCGTGGTGGGCCAGGGGTAACCCTGCAGTGGACTGGTATATAGGGGAGAACTGGAATAATACTCCTGGTTACATCATACTATTGAAAACCAGCGATGAATGGCTCGGTGACAGGCTTAGTTAATCGTACCAGACAGAGCAGGCTTAATTGGTCACCTTCAATAACATGGAAACTCTGAACTTCAAAACCCAATAAACAACTGTCAACAGACTGTCAAAAACAAAGTTAATTGACATCCACCAATCAGGGTGCACAAATGTGACCTCTTGAACCTGCTGAACCAAACTTCTTTCCACTAGAATGATTGACAGTAGATACTGCAACCATTGGTTGAGTCTTGAACTTTATAGTGAACAAGTTGTTGAAAGGCACAGTACTGCTGCATTTTTTGCTTGTGATGTCATGAGAGGATACACACAAGAATGTTTAATGGATTAATTGATTGATTGACTGATTGATCAATCAATCAATTTGCCACTGAGAGTTCAGGAGGGTTCCTTGAATTTCAGATAGTGTGGCACCAAGACTACTTTTCTTATTGCACCAAGACTAATGCCCTTACTGTGCTTTACAGTGACATTCTGCTGTCAAAGTCTGAATTTTTTCTAATAGTGTTCTCAATTTTTCACTGGGGAACATAGAGTAAACAAAGCCTGTTGCTTTAGCAGCTCACACTTTTTCTGCTCTAGGATGCCACGACCATCACTTGTTAATGTTCATTAATAAATCAGGACCCCAAAAAAGTCTGGATAATTGATCTCTGAGTTATCGAGGTTTGACTGTGTTGGCTTTAGAAAATCATTCATTCCTAATGTTTTCAGTTGCTGACCTCACACTAGGTGACATGGCTGAATATCTGAAATGATGATGTGGCAAATAAATTTATAAGATATGCAAAGCTGTCATACTTGCAATAGACCTTTTTCACGCAGCTACTATTTAGCATAAAAACAAACCATTTTGCTCGTCTAGCCTCGCAGTGAAAAACTTGAGAACGAGTTTAGACGTGTAAAAACAACACTTTTTATTCTCTGGGGACTCAACATGGCCGCCGCGTGACAAAGGTCTCTGGCAAGCAGGCAAATGCTAATTTCCATTCCTTCCTTTAATTTGCCGACAAATTAAAATCTTCCGCTTCATACATTTGTGCAGCTGTTGCCACGTTGCTTATTGGCATTGGTTGAAGTTCAATAGAATAACTATCCCCACCCCCTTTTCTTTGGGTTCCAACCCTCTCTTCATCTGTCCTTCCCTCTTTTCTTCCATTTTTCACCCCTTCTTGCTAGGGCTGCAATGATACATTTTCCCACGATACGATACATATCTCAATACAAGGGCCACGATAGGATACACGATACAATACATTACTGTGCGCGATAAAACTAGTTACCAACAACTTACACTACTTTTAAATAATTTATTTCCATAATAATAAATTTAACACAGTAATAACACAACATCAAATCGCCTTACAAGGGCTAAAATGTAGAGCTTGGGTAAGGAATATTAAAGACAGTAATTTCCCAAATTTGTTGATGTAGCATATTTTATTGTATCGCAATATCGCGATATCTTATTTAAATATCGATATTCGTATCGGAAAAAATATCGTGGTTCACCGATGTGTTAGTGTATCGTTGCAGCCCCACTTCTTACCCATTTCCTGATCCTTTTCCCTTTCTTTGTTCTGTGCATCTGCACAAATCAGGATGAAAAACTTTCGTATCAAAATATTGCAAGTTTGAGGTTGACGTAACTGCAAGGCTGGAATCCAAAATATGCAGTTAGCCTGGAAGAACCAAACTTTTTATTAGGATTAGGACTTGGCCTGAAAAGTAAATACAGTCGAAGCTCTCCTTGCGACCACTCTCGTAAGCGACCAGCTCTAGTTACGACCAGCATTGTGAAACCCCGTTTGAGTTGTCACTTAAACTCTGCAATTGAAAGCTTTTGTAAGCGACCACTCCAGTAAGCAACTCCGACCACTTTTGTGAATTACGGACTGGTCTTTTCCTTTGTTTTTAAGTTCTCGTAAGCGACCACAAAAAAAAAAAAAAAAAAAAAAACGACCACTCAGTCAACACTTGAACAAAAGCATTTACTTCTTGATCAAATTTAGCGGTAATACATAACATACAGTGCTAACGGTTCGTTGACTTGTACATACGCGAACCTTGTATGTGATAAGCAATAAAAAACTATTTAATATTATTACTACGATACTATATTGGTAACCAACATTATATGCCAAGCTTTCTGCTTAAAGCTCTCGTAAGCGACCACCCTCTATTGTTTTATCACATGGTCGCTTACGAAAGCCCATTCTCGTAATCGACCAGCTCTAGTTGTGACCACTTTTCTGAATTCCCAAGGTGGTCGTTTACGAGAGCTTTGACTGTACACAAATACATTTTGCTTTTCTACCCATCATTTTAAAGAACTTTAAATTACTCCAAAATGACAACGAAACAGGAAGAATCTTTTCACAGCCCCCACTGATTTCATTCAAACACGACAAAAACATAGGGAACTTTCTAGTTAACAAAGTGTACTTAAATCTGATGATCAACAAGGTACTTTTAAATGCGTGCGCAAACGATGCAACACTTGTCCTTTCATTCACAATGTGGACAAAATAGCAAGACCCAAGCGATCGATTAAAATCACTGATTGCTTTACCTGCACCTCCGCAAGTGTTATCTATGGCATAACGTGCACTTTATGCAAAAAGATATACATTGGTGAAACAGGGAGGAGACTAGGCGACCGTTTCCGCAAACACCTACGAGACGTTGAAAGAAATGACAAGGATGCATCCAAACCAGTCGCCCGACATTTCAATCTCCCTAATCATTCTAGCCAACACTTGACGATCCGCGGCCTTTCCCTATACCAGGGTAACACGGAAAGCCGTAAAAATCTAGAACAAAAATTCATTTCTCAAATCGGCACACTTAATCCCCACGATATCAACGAACGCTTTTCATTCAACTAATTTATTCTTGTTTTTTCAGGTTGCCATGTTCCTACCAATAGTGTAGCTCCACCACTCTCTATATAAACCAAGTGCAACCCACAATTCCATGATTCGCTCTGACGAAGGGCTAACGCTCGAAACGTCAGCTTTCAATCTCTTTACGGTGGCCAATTTACCTCATCAACTCAGTTGATAAACCCAAAATTTTGTGTTTCACGTCCCCACCGACACAGCACCACAGTTTCTTTAGAAACTAACCCCCTTAGTTTGTTAGTTTGATGGCTGACCAGCATTTCATTAAAGTCACATTGCCAGTGAGTTATGAGAACCAGTTTTTTAAAAGTAGAATTGTTCTTCCTCATGCCTTCCAAAACAAGGTCAATATGCCCCCTCCCATCCTTTTCCTTTTTTGGCATTTATATATTATTCAAATTCGTAAAAGTAAAATAAGAAGAATTGCACAAATTTTGTCCTTAACACCATGCCCAATAAAGTAAGAGGACCTGATCGATGAATGTATGTGTTTGATAGCGATCTGAAAGGAGATTAATAATGTTTTTCTTTTTATGACACTCTGCAAGTTCTGTCTCTTCAGTGGTGTCAAGTGGCATGGTGAAAAGGGGTTAGTAACCATAAGCAGGGCAAAACAGAGGAACCAATGCTTTGTGGCTACTGCTGTTCAGTAGTATCACAGGTTTCCACCCAATTTGGGGTTAATGGCAGTTGATTTAAATTTAACCCTTTTTTTTCATTGCCATTCTCGATTTTGTACAAAAGCCAGTTCTTCATGTTGGTCATCTAATGTAGCCAAGGCATAAAATCACTGACCAGCATTCTGCCCAAGTTTACTTCCATGTAAAAGTGATGGAGAGGTGTGAATTAAAACTTTCTTTACTGGTACCTGTGAATTTTAACTCAATCTTTATTGTATCGAACTGTATTTGTAGATTATCTGTATTTGGTTAGACTGGAAAGAAAAAAGGACAATAAACAAAGCGAAAGGAAATAGAAAACTACGAAAAGAAAATGAAATACTTACATGCTTTGCTAGCTCGTGATAGGGAAAATTTACAAGAGAATCCAAGAGCACTTTTGTTGCTGACTTGTAAACTAGCCGAGCACATGTTACAGACCATAATACTTAACACTATGCCCCAGTCCCCGAGGACCGAAACTGGAAAATCAACCAAAACAATATTGAGAAACGTTTTGTAACTAACATTATTATATGGCAAGCAATTCTTCAGTCTAAATCGAGTGTTCTGATTGGTTAGTTTTCGGTCGGGATTTTACAGTACGGACCATTACCATGGAAACGGTCCTTTTTGGATATTTTTTTTTTCGTGCTACCGCTCCGGCAAAATTCAAACTGTGAAAACGCAAGAAGATAAAAAAGGAAAGGTTTGGAGCTGGTACAAAACAAATGAACGAGGTAAACACGTCTGTTTAGAAAAAGCGCTCTTCAATTAACTTCACCGACTGCGCCAACGTTCTTCAGTTATAGACTGTAAGCTGTAAAGACCCGAGTACATCGGCCAAGACTTAAACAGTAATTATTAAAATTCAGCATTAACAAAAGAGTACATTTCTCACAAGAAAACCTCACGGAAAACTGCAAAACTGCAAAACAACTAGCAAACGGCTTTCATCGGCAACTGTAAATCGAAAGAAACGATCACGTTCTTGTCTAGTTTAATATTGGCCATCGCTTCAGTCAGCGCTTTCCACAAGAACAAATTAAAGCTACACGTACATGCATTAAACTAACAGTGTACCTTGATTCCTCAGCGAGATTTCTGCTCTTGTAGTGCACATCCTTGAAAATAATTTTAGCTTGTTCACAAGTCCGCTCTTGCTGTAGCTCGCGCTAAAAACAACTTTGTTAGGTGCGACGAAAATTTGCTCTCAGCATCCACAAAGTCCTCCATAAAGCCACTGAAGCAAACAACTTGCAGTATTTGATGGAGAGATAATTTCCAGTGCCTTTTTTTTAAGTTCGAGTGTTCCTTTGTTCACATTACAGACTGACACGCTGCCACAATTTCCAGAGTTTGAGAAGCACGTTTGTGATCCAGTTTTTTCGCGGCCTTTTCAATATTCTTCTTTTTCCCGAATTGTCTCTGCCCATAAAGAAGAACTATTTTCAAATAAAACTTTCTTGTGTTGTAGAGGACGACGAAAAACTGACACATATAATAGAAGCAGAGCAGTTTTCATTAGCAACGATCATCAAACTGATTCGAAAGCCAGTTAAAATCGCTGGCTTCTTTCCTTGACCCCGCGCCGGAAATTGACTTGAATGAACTACCGGAAGTGTTGTTTCGTACGAAAAATGATGCCATATAATAAACTACTTACTAACTTCACTTGCTCGAGGCCGTACTGGGGAATATTGGCCCTCGGTCGTTTTTGTACGGACCTCGCTGCGCTCGGTCCGTACTGCCACGACCTCGGGCCAATATCCCCCAGTACGGCCCTCGCGTTCAGTTAGTAAGAGGTTAGTACCAAAAAAAAAACATCCATGCCCCGGCCAAAAATACCAGTGGGTCAATACTTACCTTGCTCACCTCCCCCCCGCCAACAAAAAGAATACCAGCTGGGGATGGACGCCTTTGATTTTTTTTTTAATTTTTAACCGGAAGTATATGATAATAATACTTGGTAAAATTTTCCCTTGCCAAAAACCGAAATCTTGAATCAAATTCAACTCCTCGCAAACTCCTTCGCACCGTCAATTTTTACCGGAGTACCGATCCCTCCCCCGAAATAATCGCCAGCCGAACTCACTCGGCCATTCACTTGTTTATTGCCATGGAGACAAGGTCGAGCTTCTCGAGTTTATTACAATAATAAGCGCTATGAATGTCGTTTAGGTGCGATTTTAGAATTCAAGTTAAAATACACTACTGTGGAGAGATGAAAAACTTTTGAAGCCACGCATCGTGTTAAGCTCAGAATAAAAATATGAAAATCCACGGGATAAAACACAGGGAGACGTTTTATGTAAGCTTAAATACCAAATCGATTTTTTGTAAGCCATGCAGATTTACTTAGTACAAAATAAACAGGACGATACATAAATTAACAATTGTTGGAGAAAGCTCCTCCCCTCAAACTACAAATAACAAACCAGAGTTGGTCTCGAGGGAGTACAGCATAATCATCGGTCAGAGTGATTTGTACGTGGCTGGACTGCATTTTGACAAAAGTTGTGCTGGACAGGTTTGCTCTATCTGAAGACAACGGGCACTTGTGTAGGAAAGAGGAAATATCTCAAGAATACCATTCGTTCCTCAGTAAGAGCATAAACAGGTGAAATATAGATCACATCTGACATGGGAATATTTATAAAGTTTATTAATAGCTTGCTGTGCTTTGGGAAGACGCATATCTCGGGCCATGTAAAGCAATGCTAAAAATGGAGTTAGAAATAATGTCTACCCCGTAGGCTTGTTTATTGACCCATAGTTCGTTAAAATATCATTCTTTCTTAAAACTTACACCCGCAGCTGTTACAGTAAAGAAATTTGTTTAGGATTCCTGCAGCGCTACTTGCAAGACTGTCATGCCGTTGGCGAAGAAAGCAGCAAAGAATGATATTAGTAAGTGAAAGTTCTTTATGGTTTTGGCACTGATACCATTTCGAACTGTTATTTTGTAGCTCACACGGAGATTGTGTAATAGATCTACAAAAAATAACTGAGTTGTTCGATTGAATTCGATAAATTTATACCCAAACTTCGCGGTAAACATTAACATTCCTTAGCTGATCGCCGGTCATTTGACGTCAGTGGCTTAATCTAGCATGTGGTTTTGTCAGTATGCAAAGTTCTTTTGTTGATAGCCGTTTCTGAATGTGTAAACTTTAGCTTTTCCAGAGCTCTGTATTTCTTCTCAGTTCACGATAAGTTAATCGAATAATGAGAAGTTTGGCTAGTGTTCAAGACAATTGACAAAACAGGGCATCGTCTAATTCTACGACACTTATTGGACCGGAACTGTGTCATAAATGTTATCTTACACATCTCAAGGATTTGTTGTTTCTTTTATTACCCGTCACCCCTGGAATTTTGTAACGCGTTTTTTTTTATCATTCATTATTACACAGTCATTTTGGAGTAATCAGGAATAATTATAACTACGAATTCAGGAGGTCAAATAATTATATTGCCCTTGAGCGTTGTTATGAATATTTAATTTGTGCAGCTGTGCGTGTTCAAATTGTGGAATAATATCACTACGTATTTTACTGCACGCACGGTCAATGTGCTTGACATGTCGATATCTCAGATCAGATAACTACTGATTGATTAAAGGATTTTGTTTCAATCAGCCTGACTGCACTATCCATTGCAAATTAGAGGCTGTTTACATTAACAAGACAGAGGCACTCTCAAAAAGGGTTACTCGGGTCTTGTCTACTTCTATTGTACTTTGACAATTTGTTTGTAAACTTGTTATGTATGGTATAGTGACCCTGGTGACAGGGTATAAATTATCTTATCACAACAAAAAATACATATTTTCACCTCAAAATATCCAATTTACAAAACCTACCTCTGGGAAATGTTAAGTCCACTAACACGTAGAAGGGGCCTTAGGTTGTTTGAGAAGGGGTCAGTGTAAAATGAAGATCGCAGACTGTGGACTGCAGACTTTGGACCAGGGATAAAATGCAGACTGAGGGTAAAGTGCGGACTGCAGAATAAGGTTAAAATGCAGGCTAGGGGTAAAACACAGAATGAAGACCACAGACTGGGGGTAAAATGCCCTGTTCGGTGGGTTAGTACTTGGATGGGTGACCGACCGGGAACTACATGCATATGTAGCCAGCGAGGCTGGACTTTTACCTCAGCTAGTTCGCAAGTTAAGTTTATTCATAAAAAGCAATCCTTTGGAACACTACAGGTTCAGATTAATGAGATATTTCGCTCTACATTTATTCCTATACAAGCTTATTCGCTTATTTATACACACAGGTTGTTTTGCATGGTCCGATCAAATTCTGAACAATCTATGGCTTGAAGTTGAAGCAAAACTCTTTTATGAACAATGTATTCCCAGACAATCCTTGGTGGAAAAACTGTTCTACTTCTCAATTAGTAAACAAACTTTCCTATTAGAACACGAAAAAAAATTGTAAACATTTTGACCAATTAGATTTCTACAAACTTCAATGAGCGCAGACGTATTTCTGGCTGTCTTTTCTCTCTTTTTGCCCCTGGTCTGCAATCTGTAGCCTTCATTCTGCATTTTACCCTCAGTCTGCATTTTACCCCCACTCCGCAGTCTGCAGTCTGCAGTCCACAGTCTGCGTTTTACACTGAATGGTATGGGAAGCTGGAAATGCAGTGTTTTAGTGTGTTTGGAACCAAGACAAAGTGACGTATTGTTTTGAGAGGTGTCTGCTAAGCCAGGGACATGAAGATGGTTCAATGTCTCTATCTTACAAATAATAGGCTTTTTAAGGTATTTGTTTGGTTTAATCTTGAGAGTAAAACGATTGCACAGGCTGACTCTCCATTTCCAGAGTAAAATGTCTGTTCAAGTTTCAAAGACATATATGTACAACAATTAAACCACATACTGATGCACTCAAACTTATATTAATATGGGCTAACCAACTTTGTTTGTCTCTAGCCAAAACCATGAGAAATTTGATTTATTTAAGTTTTGGAAAGTAGGTCTGCTTTTAAGAACAACAACAACAACAACAAAAATTCAAAATTAAACTTTTACATCAATAAAGAAGAAATAGCACACCTATTTGTAATCACTGAAAACTGAGATCACATGATTGGTAAAGTTTGACAAAATTGCAAACCAAGTTAAAATTTTCCTGCAACAGTTATTTTTTTTTTGAAAAAATGCTCTTCTTTCTGATATGTGAAATAATTAGGTGGAGGGGGACAAGGGGGGCGGGAATCATGGAAAAAAGGTGGCTGGAGATGTATGGGAGGCAGGAAAAGAGGAGGTGCACAAGCAGGATTCCCAAGGTGGTGGGAAGTGGGGGAAATGGGAAAAATTAAGGTACAGAAAGTGAGATTTTTCTGCTTATTTTACAAAATCAACTCAGTAGTAAGGAAATCATCTAAAATAATGTTTGTTAGGAAAAAGAACTTAAGCTTTATACAGGAAATTTATTCTGTAAATTCAGTGATTCACTGTGTTCATTGAGTTTCTGTAGTAAGCTCATAAGTTTATTTTTGTAACATGTTGTTCATGATGTACAGTCCTAGTAAGGCATAGTGAATTTTGTAAGCTAGCCATTGTTTTGCCACACACGTACACTATTGAGTTCATTGACTGACCCAGAAATTATCACTGCCGTGAATAGTCGTTTTGCAGTCACATCTCTGTTTACCTTCCACCTATGAACGCAACTCGAAGCTCTTGAATCTTTCTGGCAACTCTCCTTCGCTCGTCGTTCAGCCGGAGATTGCCGAGCATTTCCATATTTAGAAGTTGTCGATCGTTCCGTTTGCGGGCAACCAATCAAAACGTGTCGTTCCGAAAACGTCACTGGTCTGTCTTTTCGCCGGGAGGTTGTCTGTTTCTTTGATACCAGCTACAGGAAAAAAATACTGAAGTAGATCGCAAGTGTTTTAGGCAAAATTAGTGTGTTGGCTATCAATATTTTTCATCACAACGACATCTTCAAAGTAGCTTATATCCCTGGTCGCCCTTTAAGTCATGGGCAACGCTCCAACGAACAAAAGAGACCCAGAAAATGGTATAATAAATTTCGCGGGGGCATCTGTTGTTATACTCACCCTGGCGAAAAACCTTGATGTTTTTGTTTTCTTATTTTATTTTCCTGCAGTAAAAGTGTTCCTGGCTGAGGCGAAAGAAGAATTCAACTCAAAATGGGAAAAACCGTCACAGGTGAGTCCTTTTTTATAGGTTCATGAATTATACAATCGTAGCTTCGTTCGGTTTAAACGAAAACATATTCACCTTTTTCTTGTTCGCTTTTGTTGGGTGAGACTTGTAAATTACTTAAACGGTGTTTTCTGCTTTAGATATCGTGTTACTAAGAGTAGTGCTCGATTCTTAGTTTTATTTCGGTGGCGCTTTATTATTTCTAGGTCTTTGTATTTGAAGACCCTAAACTTGCTTTGCCTTGAGAAGAATGAGTTTTCGCGGTGTCGCTCATGTCATTTCTGTTTGATGCATACAGAATACGGCTAGTTTGGATGAGTTTGAGCGTCTGAAGACCCTGGGTACTGGATCGTTTGGTCGAGTTATGCTTGTACAACACAAGAGCAGCTCAAAATATTATGCGATGAAAATTTTAGACAAACAGAAGGTAATCTTAGTTTTATTCTGTTATTTCGCTGGTGTTATTTTGAATTGTGCTGAGCGACGATTGTTTGTGGAGGCGACGACTTGCGCAGGGCCCCTGGCGCAGTATGCTTATAAACTTGCGCCAAAAAATTATACTTTTTGGAAAATCCCACAATTAATCATTTTCACTCCTTGCTTTTTACAATTTGGTTAAAGCGAAGCTTCTTTGTTTTCGGAAAACGTGAGTTTGTGAGCCTCGCGAATTTCTAAATGTTGAATTTAGGTTGTAAAATAGCAACCTGTTCATCCATTATTTTATTCCAAATGAAAGCTTAAGCTATGAAGACCTGTGCATGGAAACGAATGTTTTTAATCGTCGCGATTTTTCTCGCTCCTTGTGCATATCTCTTTGCAGACATCAAGCTGCTACATTCTTGGTTTGCCGTGTTCATTGAACTTAGCGATTACACTAGTAATGAGGACCAGTCTGCTGAAGTAACAGGTGTTGAAATGAATTAATAATATTGATTTGTAAAGCGTATAATTTTGTGATTCGCTTTAACTTGAAGGTTGTGAAGTTAAAGCAAGTGGAGCACACTTTAAATGAAAAGAGAATTTTGCAAGCCATCACTTTCCCGTTCTTGGTGAATCTGGAATGGCACTTTAAGGTTGGTTTCTTTTGATTCCAAATAATTCTCCTTCGATGTTGAGTACTGTGTGGTAATATTTAACTGAATTTCCTTGACTGTTACTACAAAATATTAATTTTTAACGTCAATCAGGAACTTTCTTCCATAACTTGATAGGTCACATGGTAAAATTATCTACTTAATTATTGTTGACAGTGTAACACAAACAAGTGTTAATAACATTTGGGGATGTGATTATTAGGAAACACTTTGTTTATAAAGTCAAGAATGGGACAATATGTATTTATAGAAGAAATTTTGATTTTTTAGCAACAAGTTCTTAAATTACGATTTTGAAGACTACTAGAGTTGGACAGAGTTTCGGCAAGGCTTATTTTGAACAGCTCTTATGGCCATTTGACTACTTCTAGTAATTTTGTGATAATATTATGGACAATTTGTTGTTGGATGTGCTTTTGTGCTATACAGAATAGTGAGTAGCTAGTGAAACTGATAACATTAAATTTAACTTTTTTGATTACCCCAGAGTGATTACTCCAGAGTCCAGAGGAGTTTACTCAGATCATACAGAACGCTCTTTGAATGTACGAATGTGAATATGCAAAATAATAATATATGTGAACTGTTGATGAAATACGAAATAATGAATACCATCGCAGTGAACTTGTTAAGTTATTTAAGCAGTTAAAAAGAAAAACCTGATAAAAATCAGACTTCTAAAAAATTCATTCTCCCATAAAAGCCTGGGGCTGGATTCATGAAGCCCTCCTAAGATGTGTCCTATGTATTGTTGGAAAACAAAACCCTGCAATGGCCTATTGATAAGAAACAATACTTAGGATTCATCTGGACTTAGGACAGCTTTGTGAATCCTGCACCTGAATTTTTTGCAGGTTCTTCTTTCAAATGGCATAAGTTGATAAGTCCACTGTGATGGTCGTCATCAATTCATACTCTTTGAATGTCGTTGGATGCCTTTCGATTGATCAACAGTTAATTGATGTGTGTGCCACTGACAAATCACAAATTTTGTTTCACTTTACCTTGGTATTGGTATTGTTATATACCATTGGTATTGTTATTTCTTTTGTGTTTCATTGTTGTTGTGTGTTGTAGTTGAAACCTTGCATCTACATCATAACAATTTAATTGGCAAAACTTTGCAAGGAAAATATTTTCACTTTGTACCATACTCAGCTGATAATCACAGTTGATTTCTAGTTAAATGTTGTTTTGAACATATTTTTAGGACAATTCCAACTTGTACATGGTCCTGGAGTTTGTCCTTGGAGGAGAAATGTTCTCTCATCTAAGGCGCATTGGAAGATTCAGGTAACAAGATTATTAATTGGTGTTAGCAAACCATACGGTGTACAGCTTTTGGTAAAGTGAAAGAATGGGCTATTTAAGAAATTGTAGAGCTTTCTTTGTCTTGTAAATAGTTAGTTTTTTTTTTAAGTTTAACCCTTTGACCCCTGAATTTTCTGAGAGAAAGCTTCAGAGAATAGGTGGTGACCACAAAAATGTTCCTACAGGCTCAGGGTTGTCGCTAAGCGCCGGCTGCCGGCGAAATTCGCCGGCTGGGAAAGAGGTCATCGCCGGCTGAATTTTGGCTGGCGAACACTCGGTTAAAAGGGCAATGAACAGTTCTTTGGTTACGCACTAGCAATTGTTCGATTTAGAATCATATATTCTAGATGAAAAGGTTGAATAAACTCCTGACTACCTTGAGTATCGATGCCACAAAGTAATTGAAATAAAGTCTTGTTTTGAGAACTTGTTTACCGTGTCCTCTTTCCGTTTTCTGCGTCTGCCATCTTGTCAACACGAAGCCTGGTAGCCCCCCGCATTCAAGGCGTTGTCAAAGATTGGGAACGAGTTTGTTACCAGGTCTCTCAGATCTCTCGTAAACGTGGGACAAGATAATTTGTTCGATCAACGAGTGAATAATTTAAAGTCATCCGACAGTTGTTCGAAAGTTGTTAATTTACAATCTATCCATCGATGGAATCAGCAGATGTAAGCTTAAATCAACGTAAAAGAAAACGCGATGCCGACCAGGGGGATATAAGAGCATTTTTTGCTTGAAGGCAACAAGGTAATTACAGTTAAGTCAGACATGCCAGAAATTAATATTTTTAAGTTAGTGTTAAATAGTTCCGCAGTTGCTCCGAACTCGTCCTTATTAAAAGTATTATTGCTAGAACAATCAAGTTAAACTTTACTTTTTGTGGAAGAGTAAAAGTTAGCTTTACAAAATTAAGGAGGTACTATTCATTTTCTTTTCTTTCTTGTGCTTTGAGGCTGTTCCACTTGGAAGAACAAGCAAATAAAGATGACAGTGATAGTGATAGTGATTCAGACTATGACAGTGATTTCTTCTCAGATGATGATCTATAAATCAGCAACAGAGCACATTAAACTTATATTCCCATATTCAACATCCTGTGTTAAATGTATTTTTATTTGCATTCATATTAGAAATAAAATAATATGATATTTTAACCCAATATCCGGGGATGGTAAATAACAAAATGCCTACGCATGTATAATTTTTTTCTCTTTAATGGTTGTTTCTTTTTGCAAAAAAGAGCCCCTAGATTTCACCAGAGTGCACCAAATTGAATTAAAATTTTCAAAATTTCCTGGGGGAGGCCCCCATACCCCCCAATGGGAGGGGGCGACCCCCTCCCATACCTACCCCCCGTCGGCTCCTCCGACGGCAGAAGGCGCTTTGCGCCTTCTTTAGCCGGCTCAATTTCTAAGCTAACCGGCAGACAAATTTCTTAGCTACAACCCTGCAGGCTGTTACTTTAACGTGGATATAGCTATTCATACATTTTTGAAAAGAATAATCATAGTGGATTTCACTCAGTTCTTATCAGTTGATTTCTTGAACTATGCTATGCCATTGTAGCCTTTAATTTCAATTTTCCATTGCCACACGATTTTTCAGAAGCTGACAGTCTTTGGTTTTCACCAGAAATGTTGGCAAAATCCTGGTTCTGGGCATCTTTGGCTTTGGATCTACAACTATGGCCATAATTCTTGGGACACTTTACTCAAATGGCGTCCCGTTAACGTCATTGAAAAATACTCTTGCCTCGCCCCCCTCCCCCCTGTACAATGTTGAAGTTAGGTTTTGAAACTGGCGACTGATCTTCAACATTGTTTGGGGAGGTGGCTGGGGGGGCAGAGATAGTCATAAAACTTCTAAAAGACTTCTAATTACAGTGGAGATTATATTTTCTTACTTCTCATTGAAAAATTACCAAGTGTCCCAAGGTCTAATGGCCATAATTGTCTATAGACCAGTTTGAAAGAGAGAGCGTTTGTCGCTTAGAATATAAGCCTTGACTAGTAGAAATAGACAGTCTCGTTTCGGAAATAGCTCGAACAAGCCATAGTCCTGGGTAGTTAGCATATTTTATCATCACATGCGGCATTACTTTGCAGACTATTAATTGAAGATACAGGAAGTGGTATTCATGACATCTTTTCATATTCTCTTTCCGGGCTAAAATATGCGTTTATAGGGTTCTGTTTCCTTACTGATATAAAAAAGCGTTGTTCAATGACAGGCAATATTGCTATTTTCACAAACAGTCTGATTTAACAGAGGAACGTTATATGAGCGTCGAAACATACACGTTTATGTTATCACTGCGTTAACAGTACTCAGCTAAAAAAGCAA
>CAXIQD010000163.1:0-29000 GCA_964030785.1 Siderastrea siderea | reverse complement strand
CAGTACTCACACAAATTGTCAGGCGTAACAACACAGGTTATTCAGGTTTACTTTTGTTTTCTATGGCAATATGTTAGCAATAGTTTCTTCAACTTACTGAGATTGAAAAGTCTCGAAGGATCCCTAGCTATCGAATTTTATCAACAGTACTCACCTATAAACAAGAAGTAAATATTCCCTCTCTTGTTTATATACCTGCCAACTTTTTGTGATTCATAGGCGTGACATTTTTATCGTGAGAGTGGCAAGGTTTTTCGTACGGGACCGATAATATCCGAAGATGTCCGACGGTTTCCGAAGATGTCCGACGATTTCCGAAGACGTTCCGAAGACTTTCCGATTTATGGCCAGTAAATCGATGCTTTGATCATTTAAGGTTATACGGAGCTCGTCTCCGGCAATATGACCATGTCTCCAGTGACTTTCCTTACTAAAATCCGACATTTTGCGAAAGTACGATCATTATTTTCTCGCATTGGTTCGAGTTTATTTAAATACTTAAAAATTTTTTCAAAATGAGTCGGTTAAGGCTGTAATGGCGCACACTTTTCCACCAGGCGTGAGAAATGGGAACGCAGGCGTGAGTAGGCGTGAGATCGCAGTTTTCGATCCGCAGGCGTGACAATCACGCCTTAGGCGTGACACTTGGCAGGTATATGTTTATTTTAGTGCAAATATGCCGAGTACTGTGCTAAAGTCGACCAAAACGAGCATCATTGATATGGAAAACCTGATTAAACCATTATTCTAATAGGAGTGATACATTTGAACCACTTTTACTGGGATTCTTTCTATTCTAGAACGAGAAAAAGCAGAAAATGTTGCTGAGTACTGTTGCCGAGTACTGTTGGCGTTACTCATTAACCATGACGTATTATACGCGTGACTTAAGGACGTTCGCGTGAAAAACTTCTACAATACAGATTTTTTTCATACTTTGGCTACAGTCAGATAATGAGTTATCTATGTCAGAAATGGAAAAAAATTGGGGGGTCACCGACTTCGTTTTCGAAATAAAGCGCGTCAAAAACTACCCCAATTTTGACAAATCGGCCCTCGTAACTCGACATGGCCTCAGTGCTTGTTAGTTGAAAAATATTAAAAATGATTAGCTGTAGACCCACTTTCTTAGTCAAATTTTACTTAAGTGGGTCTGTTAAGTAAATAATTTGAACCGGTGTCATCCTTTTAGTTAAATTCAACCTCTAAGATCGACTTTAACGAACACCGTGCAGCTTCAATAATAGTAGAATTCGATGATGCGAGGGCAGAAAAGTTGAAAAAAAGTAAACTTCTACAATACAGATTTTCTTTAATTTTTCACAAAACGTAGATAATCGACAAAGAAAGTGATCTATCAAAAGAAAATATGGGGTCACCGAACATTTAAGAGAGTTAAACCCGTACATAGATATTAAAGTGCCCACTAGCGCTATATATCTCCACATTTCTTCAACAGTGCGCGCGCTCAATGCATGACGTGGCATGACATCACGAAGTGAATTGCGTGCGCAGCAAGGATGCGCAGAAACAATTGGCGCGAACGTCCTTAAATTCCAGTTCGAAGTGTCTGGTGAGGAACTGCGATTTATTAGCATTCAACGGAAAGAAAATATTTTCAAATGCAGAGTGAATTGTGTCACTTGGGTAAAAAGGGCACCCTATAGCCTCATTGATTTGCTGTTGGGACAATAAAAATCCGTTTTCAAGCTTGCTCAGTCAGTGCTATTACTTCGTAAAATAAGCCTTACATTTGTTGCAAGTACGTTCTCTCTCTTTTAACAGTAATTAGGGTATCGTTTTGGTGTGATAACTTCGTCTTTCAATGAGAAAAGTCACTCGAGTGTATTATATTTTACACACCAAGAACCGTTCCACCAACATTTTACTGGAATGACACTTACCCACCCCTCCCCGAACTATTCTTGTGTCACATGTGCTATTTGCAATGCAAAATGCCCGCAACCACAGTTTACCACTGAAACTGTACATAAGTCACAGAGTTTGGTTGGTTTGCAGTTACACTGGGCAATTTCATCATCGATCTCATTCGGACAACTATGGCAATAATTCTTGGGACACTTTGCTCAAATGGCGTCCCGTTAACGTCATTTGAAAAATACTCTTGCCTCGCCCCCCTCCCCCCTGTACAATGTTGAAGTTAGGTTTTGAAACTGGCGACTGATCTTCAACATTGTTTGGGGAGGTGGCTGGGGGGGGGGGGCAGAGATAGTCATAAAACTTGTAAAAGACTTCTAATTACAGTGGAGATTATATTTTCTTACTTCTCATTGAAAAATTACCAAGTGTCCCAAGGTCTAATGGCCATAATTGTAGGTGAAATATTAAAAATTCGATCTTACTTTTCCTGGCATTGAAGTAAACGGTAAATATCCTCAGGAGTTTTGAAGCAAATATGACAAAATTAATCAATATCTGTACCAAAGTTCGCCATGTTTAAATCCCCTTGTAAACAAATCTGTAACTCAGCAAGGAAAACCCAAAAAAACTCAGAAATATCGCAAATCGGCTTCAAATCACCGTCATTTTGAAGCACAGTTGTTTATCCTCTTATTTGAGGGGGAATGGGAACTAAAAAGAGCACTGATGTGCCTTTTTGGGGCCAAAATGTACACCATGTTTAGGAGTGCACCTATATGCGTGCTTCAGGGTGAAAGGTTTCATAACATTTACACCAAGGGAAAGATGGATGGATGAGAAATCATAACAAAAACAGTGCTGAGACTTTTGTAACTTCTCTTTCAGTGAAACTCATTCAAGATTTTATGCATCCCAGATTGTCTTGGCTTTTGAGTACCTGCACTCTCTAGACCTTATATACAGGTACAGTTTAAGCATTTAGCCTATAAATGGCTGCTGCAAATACTGTGCTGCCAGCTGTTGGTTTTGGGAGAAAACAGACAAGAACATGAAATCTACAAAAAGTGGGTGGATCGTATAAAGGAAGACATCATGCTTGTTTTGCAGCCTCGTTTCCTAGCATCAGTGTAAATTAAATTGTGCATGTTTAACCCTTTCACCACCGGCCATTTCAGGGCAAAAGTGCCTGGGACTCCGGCAGTTTCGAAAGTGGGAATTTTTGTGCACAAAATAGCAGAAGTCTATTTTCAAACGAAGCTAGCGCAAATGGCAGACAACCAATTTTCACCAAAATATGGAATGTTGATGTGAATTTCATGAAGAACAATTGTGTCTAAAAACTAAACTTTATTTCATTCAAAACATGGGCAACAAGATGTACAGATGTGGTACCACTCTTACCAAAATGTGAAGTGAACATCTCAGCACATCAATCAAACAGAGAAGCAAATATTTTGTCCTAAACTTCAGCTGTTTCTTCAGCAGGTATCGATCAAATAATTACGGAAATATTTCTTTTCAAGTTTTAGAAACAACGCCAAATTCTCCTGTAAAGATAGACATCCCTTGTGGTTGTTGTTCAACATGGCGAAAAAGCTGCTTGGAAAGTTTTATTTTCTGTTTGTGTGTGCCTTCATCTCAGTTCAGCTTGCCAAACTGGCGGCCATTTTAACTTCCAGACGTGTGCTAACCCAATTTGAAATAGTAAGACCACCCTCCAGAGAAATCTGCCTCATTTGGATAACATTTTTCTGCCTTGTTTTTTTTTTTTGCTGGATTTTGGCACGTGGTGTTTCAGACCCTTTCTTGCTTTGCCAGAAAAGCTGCACATAGTGGTGACAGGGTTAAATCAACTTCATTTTTCCATTGGTTACCCTCATTTTTATCAGCCATAAGAATGACAGTTTGACATGATTTTTCCTGGGGCCACGATGGGCTTGTTTGTCTTCCATGTTGCCAAATCTTTGTAGTCTGGTCTCTCATTAGCAATAATCAAGAGCCAGTCAGTGCCAAGAAAAGTTTACAATTAAAGACTGTGTGGGATAGAAGAAAGTTTAGGGCTTCAAATTGTATTCTTACAACATGTCTTTAGTAAAAATAGTTAAAAATTAAGTAGCAAAAGCAAAATCCCTTAAATGATCTGCAGTCAGACAATCATTTTGTGTGAGGTTGGGGTATTCTCCTTCTTCAGCATCTTTTCCTAGGATCAATGTAGTGTTTGTTATTGAATTGTTATTTATCAAGTAGTGTTTGTTTTTTAAGGCTTGCACTTTGAGACTTGATACTTGTGTCATGTACATGTGAGATGGTCCTAACTTTTGAGGTCTTAGATGAAATTCTTAAGTTTTGCCATGCAAAGGAAAGCTCTTGGACATGTGGAACTGTTTAATATCGTTGTTGTTTTTTTGCCAAGTGAAATTTGGAATATTTTCCAGTTTTGCTAAAACTATTAGATACAAAATTTCACCAAGGTAATAACATTTAATTATTATATGAAGGAAAATAGTTATTCTGTATACTAACAAAATAGAACACAAAAAGATGCACCTTTTTCAACTTTGTCCAGTTTTGCAGCGTCTATGAACTTTGAAATGGAATGCCAAACTTGGTTAAACATCTTAAACCCTTCTTAATCCGTTTGTTTGTTCCTCAGGGATCTAAAACCAGAGAATCTCCTGATTGATGAGAGAGGCTATTTAAAGGTAAGGATTATTTACTGAGTTTATAACTTGAGGGCATAATTACTGAATGTTATTTGGTTGAGACAGAGGGTGGAGACATATAAACCTGTCAGAAACTGTCTTCTGTGCATATATTTTTGAGTTTTAGGGGGTAGGGGAAAGGTGGCTTTTTAACCTAACCGCATGGGATTGTGCAAACAAAGGAAAATGGCACTGCATGAGGTTTGGTCCTAGATTTTCAAGATGTATTTTTCTGCTAATAAAATAAAGGTACTTTCCTCTTTTTTGAAACTCAAAATGGAAAGAAATCACCTTGAAGAAAAATCGACTGCTGAAAAAGAGGACGCGGGGGTCCTAAAAATGACGAAAAGCCGTTTCATATTGAGATTCCTTCAACTTGCAAGAGACAACCTAAAGTCTGCTCAAAAGTTTAAATTGAACCGTGGCTTTCAAATTGACTTAGTAAGACTTTGGAAAATGCTACAGTATGGAAAATGTTGTTTTTTTGTATGTTGATTTGCTTTTGTTAAATATATTGTTTATTTGAATAAAAATGTTTTGACTGGAAAAGCTTTTTGTCGATTATTCTGTCTTTTAATTGATAGTCGGGGTTAGCAAGCGACACTTTGTCAATGTGGACTAATTTGCATAAGCGGTTTGAAATTTGATATGCGAGCAGCTTTCATCAAGGTGTGGAAAATTTAAGCACTTTTCGTTTTCAAGGTTGTTTTCTGGCTAATTCTTGATAATGTATTCATAGGTTTTTTTTTACATCAGAATATATTTATTTAGCTATTTCAGTTTAAAAGCAACTTAATTTGGGAAGCCTACACAAAAACACACAGGAGTCAATGGGTTAAGTGACCTCAAAGTGGAGAAATTGCAGTGGCGACTTCGACCTCTTACAAAATAACAAGTCCCTTTTCTTAACAAGATACAGTTTCACCACTTGAATGAGAAATAACACTTCATGTTATTAAGTAGTAGTTAAGCCTTAATCCAAGCATAAATATGGATTGTGAGTTAAGTACTGTGTTTGCACATTCATGTACTGCTGACTTACGAATGTCTAGTAATGAAGCTGTAGACTTGGTTCATTAACTAGTGCTGCTAATTAGCCTTTTTACTTGTAGGTTTTTAAAAGGAGTAAATTTGTCTTGGTATGTTTTAAGTTGTGGCACTCTTAATGTTTTCTTGTACCCTTACCATACACTAGGTGACAGATTTTGGATTTGCTAAGAGAGTGAAAGGAAGAACATGGACTTTGTGTGGAACACCAGAATACCTTGCTCCAGAGATCATTCTTAGTAAGGTAAGGAAAACTGTGAAACAACATGTTATGTTTACGTACATCTGAAACAGAACTGCTATGCAAACATGTCTTAGTTGGTAGTGTTGCTAGAATCACTAGATAGTTAGGTATGTATACGTCACAAAAATCATAACAACTTAGGACAGGTGAATTAGGTGCTAAGTACAGTTTTCATTGTTGCTCTTGGAAAAACCAAAGTTTTACATTTTCTATGTAGAACAAATAGAACGGATTGAGTGCAATTATTGCACTCAATCTCTTGTATTAACTTATAGCTGTCAGCTCATTTCAAACTCAGTTTGTTGAGTAAAATGTCAAAATACTGCAACAAATACTCCAACAAATAAACCAAGGTTGAACGGTTGTGATCATAATTTCATAGATGAGTATTTCAATCAGCTATTATTTCACACAAGTATCCTCAGAGCATTTTGTCACTGATATTTCAACATTCCAATTCTTTTTAGGGCTACAACAAGGCTGTTGATTGGTGGGCTCTAGGTGTTCTCATCTATGAAATGGCTGCTGGTTATCCACCATTCTTTGCTGATCAGCCAATACAGATATACGAAAAGATTGTCTCTGGCAAGGTAAGGTATTAGTAAGGTCAGAAGTTTCTTGACATTGTGCCTCTTTATTCAAACAACAACAAATGGGTCCACAGGCCTATGCTGTGTAAACTGTTGTAGGCAGTTTGTTTTAATAGCAATTGTTATATAGACAAGAGTGTTTTAGTGGAAAATAGACCACTCATAAAGTTCGTACAAAACTACATCCGGGACTGGAGTGGCATACAGTATTTTCCATGTCCTCATTAGTGAGGATAGCAATGACGTCATTTCCCACTTCAACACTGTTGTTTGTGCAAAACAAGCTGTTAATACTCTTGTCTGTCTAATAACAAGAAAATTAAACGGCGGCTTGAAGATATGAATTTTCTCACGGTAAAAAACAATATTTTACTCACTCACTGCGCTTGTTCATAAAATATTGCTTCAACCACTCAAAAATAAAATTCATATCTTTGTGCCATCGTGCAAATTATATTCTCTTGTTTTAAAATTGTGTTGTTATAATGTGCACTCTGATTGGTGTTGAGGTTATTGTAAACAAACTCCCTCTTGTTTGCATCAGGATATGTAATCATGTGTAGCATTTTGCCCTGAAACACAGACCTTGGTTCTGGCTTTAGTTGTGGGTGATTTTAAATAAATGAGCATGCATGTGTCAAAAGGAGCAGCTCAGCTCACAATGCAATTCCTGTAGTGAGAGGTACATGTTATTGTGCCATATGTTTGCACCAAATGCTATACCTTTCATTAGGGGTAGCAATAAACCATTTGTATGCACTAAAATTTTGTACTGTAAACAGTCTCAAATAATATTGTTTGGAGTAGATGGCTGCTTTCATAATACATATTTTTTTTGTTACTATTCCTCCTCTGGTCAGGTGCGATTCCCATCTCATTTTACAGCTGATCTCAAAGACCTGCTACGTAATCTCCTACAAGTAGACCTGACAAAGCGATATGGAAATCTTAAGAATGGTGTTGGAGACATTCGAGGTCACAAATGGTTTACGTCCACAGACTGGATAGCTATTTATCAACGAAAAGTATGTTATCTTGCATCTTGCATGTATTTAGGCAATTTTCTGTTTATATGTCAGTTTGTAAGTAGCATGGCCATATTTTGCTATCCTGAATTCTAACCCTAACCCACTCATAACAATTGAATCTTTAATGACCTGTCATCAACCTAAACTTACGAGGACGGAATGTAAAACTTTTTCCTCAGTAAACTTTCTTTTGTGGTGGTCACATTTACGGAAATATGAGCCAACCTCAACACTCGTAAAAAGTATAACTGCGTAAATTAGTAAACTATGGCATCACAATTTAATGCTCAATTTAAACAAAATACAAGTAGTTAAGTTTAACTGCCAGTGATTAGGCAGCAATGTAAAATATGTCGCATCAGCACAGTCACATTATTTTTATTCATACTTTGAGAAGCATCAGAAAACAAACAACTGAGTGAAGCATATCAGTGTATTTAAGTGTAGCATATCTGCTACACTTAAATAAATGAGCAAATAAAAATCACAGCACTTTTTGTGCTGTGGCATTTGTATATTTCATGAATACTCAGAATTATTCCTGAAAATTTTTTGGAGTGAAACTGTTATTGATATTGTTTGGATTTGCATCCTTGCAGGTTGAAGCACCCTTTATCCCCAAGTGTAAGGGCCCAGGAGACTCCAGCAACTTTGATGATTATGAGGAAGAACCACTTCGCATATCGACTTCAGAGAAGTGTGCAAAGGAATTTGCTGATTTCTGAAGATATGATTGATTGACTTAAAACTCTATTGTACTTAAGTTATCCACAGAAGTGTACAGTTCAGTGACTTTAATATATCAAACATCCTTGGAGAGAAATATGCAGGCCCTTGATCAACAGGATGGCATTTTGGATGTTATCTCTTTGCCTGTTGTTCCTTCTGTTGTCTTAGAAATGCTTCATAAAGTCTTTTTATTTATATAAAACAACTCTATTATAGTAGATTTTAGCAGAAAGAATTTTTAAGAGCAGGCATGTAAATGTTTTATTTGTAATTTATACATATATATATAATTTGCAAATTCATATTTCTAGAACACAAATGAATCGTATGGTCATATCCAGTTTTAGTTCCATCAAAGTGTTCATCCTTTGACCTTCAATTAAGTTCATCGTGCCTGTTATTATAAACATTTGTGTAATGGTCTTATTGAGCCAGACAACTCATCTAGCTTTTGGAGGTGACCATAGCTAGACAAGTATAAATGTATTTATTTGTTAGCAACACATTCTCAGTTTATCTGTCAGTGCAGAGAATTTGTAAGTTCAATTCCAAAGATGTTTTGCATCAAAGACGATCAACCAATATCCAGACTCTATGCTTGTTGGTCACCACATTTTAAATGCCCCAAGGCTTGTTCTTGAAGTTCAAAAAATACATTGTTCTTACATTACACATGCCTTGTAAGTTTATTTATAATCTAGATTTTAATCCAGGGCAATAAAGTTTAAACAGTAAAATGAAGTAAACTTTTGTTTTGCCGTTGTTCAAAGGCCATTCATTTATATAGCACATTGTAAGCTCCATTTCCATTGTATTTGTGTCTTAGAGTCTTTCTTTCTCATACAAAGACCATTTCTAAATGACATTGTTTAATTTGAAATTAAAAAGAATGTAAAATTTTAGGGTCTTGGCTGTCCAAAATGTGGTCTCTTCCCCCCCTGTGGGTTACGAGGAGATCCCTGACATTTGATACTAAGGTATTGGATCCAGTAAATCATACAAACGTGTGTAACACACCAGCATGACTGTAAGAGCTGCCTTTAAGGCCGTGGGTGAGAACCTAAGTCGTCAGTATTTATTTATTTAAAGCGTATGCACGAAGTACGAGGAATGATAGTGACATTGCGCGAAATATTCATGAATAGGCTCTTCAGTAAAACTTTCAGTTTCTGAATCAATAATTGCACGTGCGTTAAATCGTGTGCTACGGAGTTCATACTTGTCCAATACTCCGACAAATTTATGCATAGCATTGTTAAATTTCTTATTGTTTTGCTTCATTCTTTATTGTTATGCTTTAGTACAGTATTGTTATGTGAAGTGAATACAATACAATTCCATGCATAAATTTGTCGGAGTATTGGACAACCCTCACGGAGTTGTGATTTTTAAACATTTTTAAATAAAAATTATTGCCGAAGTCTGGCTTTTTTTACGTTCAAACGTTAATAGAAACTTTTTAGAAGTTTTCCAAGAAAACAAAGCAAAAACTGAAATAATACTCCGTATAGCTAACATAGAGCTTCGGAAACGCTTATCTTCTTCAATCCAAATATTTGCAATCTCTAAATTGCAACGTATTGTTCTTTTCTGGACAGTGAACAATAGCTGCTAGAATTTAATTTCCACAATTAGCATAATCTTACATTAAACATTCGTGTTTATTTGGTAAGCCTTCGGAAGCCGTAAAACCACCAATTTTGTGTCCAAGAATATAGCGCAGATCTAGAATTTCCTGAACAGACTCAACAGGCAAACAAACTAGGTGTATTGTAGATTGTCACAACAGAGGCAATTTTTTCAAACAGGCTTTTTAACAAAATATTGAAGGCTTCAAATTTAAACAAGGACGATTTTACTCATTTAAAAGCTTACATCTTTCAATGGAAGTCGAAATCGTAAAATCAGCTTCTGTTGTGTCACAGTAGAGGTTTTATCTGATCAATGAGTGGTAAAATCAAGGTGTCGTCTTCTCCACGAGGAGAAAACTTGGACACGGAGTCACGCTTTACAAAATCTTAACTTTGGGAGCTCATAGCATCGCAATGAAGCGCAATCTATCAAACCAAAAACAACCATGTTACACTTCCACCATTGCCCAAGCTCTCTGTTAACTTTCAATGGAATCGGCCCCAAGTATTCATGATATAACGTTTTTAAAGGTAAGACCTCCACCAAAATTTTGCCTCATAAATTTAATCATGAGCAGCTTGTCACCCGGGGCCATGTGTAGCTTGACGAACATTGTAATATTGGAGTTGAATAGGAATGAGTACTTCAAGTAAGGCCACAAACTATGTTGCAGGCAGAACTTTGCCCATTTTGTTAGGAAGACTTAAGAGTTGGGCTTACTTGAGGGTGTAGCTGTGAAGCGTTGCAAGAGTCCTTAACATCTCTGACATAATATACCTCAGACCTTTGTCAGCAGTTTTTGAAATTGGCCAATGTTTGAGTATTTGCCCTTGTCAATACTGGGGCGGCATTGCTCAAGTAGTACTTGTAGTGTAACGTTAATAGCTCGAGGTAGATTGTCAGGAACATCAAATGAAATGGAAACAACCAAAGCATATGGATTAACATTATGTAAATGCAAATTGATCTAACTAGATTTAAGACTAGCAAAGTGCAAACTGAATTTTGCGTGGTTTTATCTTTGATTCAGTAAATCTAAGACCTTTAAATTTGGTGTTATGCACATTGACTCTGGGTTCAATTAATGATGATGATGGTTTTCACACTATGTGATGTAATTAGTCAAGGTGGATGTGAAGAAATGTACAGGTCACATAAATCTCTTTTTTGGCTAAACACAATTCTCAATAATAAAAGTAATCATTTTTGTTTCAATGTGATAGGGAGTTTTCATCAGGAAACAAGTTTCTATTGGTTTGTTGAGATTTCAATTGTTGACTAATCCTGCATTGAACAGCAGTAATGCTACAATAGTTAAACATTTGATAATTTTCCAGCTATAAATTGAGGATTTTGAGCAACAAAAAGTTTCTTTAAAGCAACAAATTAATCTTGTGAACTCCGCGTGTGCGATGTGTTCTTTATCATCACTCAACGATGCTTTCAACAGTGCCCATCCTAGTAGTATGCTGGTTTGCTATCACAGTGAACCTGGCAAATGTGACCTTGTGGCAAGTCTCCCAGTTGCTCAGTGTTTGGACTGACTGGATTTTGTTCCCATCAGGGATTCGGAATTTTTTGACTCAGGGCCACCCAAGGGTTTATTTCGTTGGAGGATGTCCGCAAGACCCTAATCATTTTAGATTTAATTGCATTGAATTTAAACTCAAGTTTTTCAGTGAAAATATGTCACTTTGGACTTTCAAAGTTGTTAAAAATTGCCATTCCAGAAAATATCCTTATCTCCAAGGATGTTTTGTAGGTTTCAACCCCTTCCTGTGCATCTAACCTACTGGAAATTCCAGTTTAGCTTCATACCCCACCCCCTTAGAACTTCCAATGACATATAGATATTTCCAGGAACTGCACATTCCATTTGTTTCTGAAGAGGCAATAATGTTGTTTGGAGTGCACAATAAGTTGACTTTCCTTCCTTCAAGATTTTAAGCTAAAGAAACCAAACTGATCAAGTCAAGTTAGCTTGCAAAATATTCCTTTCTGAGAGTTGTTATTCAAGGGAGAGAAAGCCAGAGATTAATATCTTGTTACCTCGCATTCTCATTTGATCATTGCAAAGTGCTCAATACTAAAATAAAACAATACAAAAGGTTCAATGTGAAATACAATTCATTTTTTCACTGGTGCTTCTAATTTTTTTTTTATCTGACAGTAAATTATATATATCTTATTAGATGTTTCGGTGTTAAGTATCGCTGTATATTTTTACGAGTTGTGCTGCGCGCACGGTACTGTACAATAACCAACTCTACAATATCATGGGATATTTGAACTCTTTTTGCGCACTTTCTGTACAATAACTAATATCGATATCTTCACTAGTGAGGATATGGAAAATATGCCACTTGGGTCCCAGATGTAGTTTCGTATGAACTTTACGAGTGATCCATTTCCCACTAAAACACTCTTGTATATATAGTAAAGTTGGATAACGTTAGAAACTGGATGAATTAGCAACTTCTTAACTCTCTTTAAAGAAAGGTTTGGTACAAAGCTTGTCCTTCACATGAAAATTAATTAAAATTAATTTGCACGGTGTGGTAATGGGCCATTCAACTCAGAAATGTCCAATCTACCAAGAGTTAGTTAGACTTCTTGATCAGTGGGTGTTCACCGGAAGAGACTCTGGGGTAAGGGAATTGTTGTCACAGCAGTCCTGTGGTTAACGGTTCTTAGTTTGTTACAGTGAACAGCCAATCAAAAATCAAATTTCTGCAGTAAAAATTCCATTACCCCAGAGTCTCTCCCAGTGACTGCCCGCTGACCGAGAACTGGCTGAAGACTCTGGGCACAAGAATGGGAAATACCAATAAAGAACAGTTTACATGCTACAATTTGTTGCCATGACAGTATCAGAGGGTGAATGGTACTTGTATTTTGAAACCCAATATCCAGATTCCTTGATTGACATGGCAGTTTCCTTTAAGCCTGATTTGATAAAAAGAAAAAAGAGGACAAAAATGACAGGAATGAATACAACCACACTATTAATAACAATTTGTCAGTTTGTATTTAATGTCATTAACATAACAAAACTTATTACTCTATTTACACAACATGAGTTATCTGTCCATTGTTTTATCACTGGTCAGTTTTGAGCATGACCATTCTCTGTAACCACAGGAGCTGGTTGATCTTCATCCTGCCGTGGCTTTTTCACTGGTGTCCCTGTGTCCTCTTTCACAGCACTACTACTCTCTTCCTCTGGCTTCCTCTAGGACAAAAACACCAGAATTTCAAGACTTGGGGCATTTGACCTGGAGAAAATGTTTTTTAATTCCCTCTGGGGGACTTATGTCCCTACCACACAGCATGTACTGGTCATGTATTGATAGTCTAATTCTCAAAGGTGAGGAACAGAAATTATGCCACACATCTTCCCAGACAGGGTCAAATCCTGTAGAAGCCTTGACAGCAGGGTTTCATCATTCACTTTTAGGCCAAAATCAGTAGCAAAGTTGACTCTGGGGTCCTTATCTGATACAGCAACATGTGACAGCTTTAAACATTAACAAGCTACAAGCAACACAAACAACACTTTTAAAAGTTGTATTATTTCTGGAGAGCACAATTTTCTTATCTTGTGAACTCGAGAAACAAGTTGTCATTACATTTTCTTACCTTTCTGCGTACCAAATGACTCACATCGGTGACTGGCATCTGACTAGATACTTGTTTTATTGGTATCTGAGAGACAAATACAATGTATAGCCATAGTTGCCTTTTGATATCAGATTGGTTAATGGAAGACTTGATTTGCACACTAAAAAGAGTGTGTTTTATACACATAAAGAAACTGCAAAAGTTTCAAAATAGTCTCACTCTTCTTCCTCTGCTTTCTTCACTTGTTATAATTATCTACTTGTCATTATGATTTCTCACTTCTTTTTTTTTTTTTTTGCCTTAATTTCTTTTTTTAAAAAATAACGATAATAAAGCAGACTCTTTCCAATTGATGTATATATGACTGGCCTGCCTAGATTAGCAACTTCTACCTGTGGGTCAGCCCATTGATATAAGGAATCTTTTAAATAAAGCTGAAAGTTGAAGTTGAAAGTTGTACATGCTGGAACAGGAGGGCAGCTTTTCATGGTTCTGAAAGAAGCTTCACTCTTCTCATCAATCAGAAAAACTTACTGCTTACATGGCCTTCTAATTTTGTCAAATGTGTCTTTGCCCGAGTCCATTCAGTCCTCAATAATAATTAATAATTATTATTAAAGCAGTTGTCATGTTTTAACTCCAGTACATTCAGAGTGAACAGTGATGGAATAATGTAGACATTTAATAATGTATCTTCAAGGGTTGTGATGGGGCATGAAGAGTTGTTGGAGATGGTAGTATCTTCAGGTATTCTGGAATCTTGTTTGCTCCAGGTCCCCTTATCAACCACTGAAAATAAATTCTCTTCTTACCGTATTTGTGGGAATGTCTCTTTTCTCCAGTCCACTTGATCCAAAGCCCTCTTCTGTAGTTGACTCAGGCTAGAGAAAAAGTCATCATAATTGAATTTTAATGGAGTCAGCATTAATTGCTCAAGGTATTGGGACACAGATGTCCAGTGCTTTGAAATAGAACAGACTTGGTATTGGGGCAGAGACAAATTAAAGGATGCAGAAACAGACACCCTCCATCCAGGTGTATAAGGAGTACATTTTTTACTGCTTCACTTTTTGCTTTTGTTAACTCCAACAGTTTTGCCTTACCCTTCAAGAATGAGTTATTGGGCCAACTACAACAGGATATTCAGTGATAGGCAATCAAGGGAAGCTATCCCTACTCACTACAGAACACAAGAAATGGAGGTAAGCATAATTAGGCAAGTTGAGCTGAGGTATAACATCTTACCTGATTGGCAGCAGAATTCATCATCTCCTGGGCATCATCTACCTAACACCACAAATACAAAACAACTTTATGATAACAAATTATGCAGTGAAAAAAAGTCAAAACAGGCTGGTATGAAAAATACAACACATCAAATCAGATGACTTGGTCGGGTCTAATTAAACATGATAGGTACGTGCAATATTGGTTAATCCTTTTAAATTTTGCCCAGTATGTTTTCAGGGATTGTAGGTTTCTGACTGGCACTTTTGGGTTTCAGATGCAGACTAACTACCACTGACAATATTTATTGGAAATTAAAATGGCTTAGTATTTTTGAAGTTAAGTATTGATCTAGGGGTACTTTCTAAACTTTGATGCAGGGTTTTTTTTAGTACGGTGATGATGACAATGGCAACGACAGGCAGTGCGGCTATCATGATGATAATGGTGATAATGATGATGTCAATGATTGATGTTTGAGGAAGTGTGTGCATTTCTGTGTACTCACTCTAGCCTTGATCTCAGGATACAAGTTTTGTAACTCTTCTAGTTCCTTTCTGTCCACGACACATGGATTGTCATCTGTAGCCTTCCCTTTTCCTTTGTTCTTAGATTCTGATTCTGCAAGGCGAGCTTCCAGCTTGGTAGTTTTGAGTTCAATAACATGTAATGCCTTACTGTAGAACTCCTTTGCCTTGGCATAATTTTGTTGTAGGCTGTAAGCCAGACCAAGGTTATAGGCTCTTTGGGACACGTTAAGGAATAACCTAATCTGCACCCTGGCCAATTAAAGATACATCAGTAAATGGTACAAGTTAATTTACACAAATGCTGCAAGGGGCCACAATACATGACTCTGGTTTCTGTAGCATGAAGTGACTAGGAATATTACTACTGCCCCCTGGGTGGGATGCTAGTCCACTACAGGATACCCAGCACAAAGTGATTACGAGTATCACTACTCTCCTCTGGATGGGATGCTAGTCCATCACAAGAAAAATAAAAGAAAAATAAGCAAATAAAAACAATTACAGCACTCAGCTAGACTCCCACCAACACCTGTGGAATTCAATTCATACTGTTCAGACAGACTTGGAGGACACTGTACAGGAAGCCTGAGGTAACAAGGTACATGCCGTGACCATTAAAAGAATATATCATTTCTCACCCATTTGTGTTTACCCAGTTGCCTAGATTTACCCAATTCACATGTATGGCGTTCTGCACAAGAAGGCCAAAAGCCCATGCTCGAGCTCTCTTATTGTACTTTCAGCAGTGTAAAGGATACGTTTCTGCAATAAGTCTGTTATCAGGTTCCAAATGTTTCTCTTGAAGTTCAAGACACGTGAGAAAGTCTGCAACAGCACCTTCAAATTGTTCTTAAACACAAACAAAAAATAAAAGTTATAAGTACCTTGCAGCTAAATGCATTTAATTCTCTGTAAAGAAATTACCGGTACAAAGTTAACCTGAATCTCACACTGGGGGCATGGAATGCAACGATATTGGAAAGTGGGATGGGCTGGTTTCATCAGAAGACTGAGAGATTTGATGTTCATTTGAGCCTACACATCCATCTACTTTGGCTTGATTTTCAGTTAACATCACAAAAAATTGCCCACTTGGGTAGTCACGTACCTACTTTGCCCACTTTGCTCTGATACCTACGTCGAAAGTTATTAAAACCTCTGAGGGTCACCCATCATAAAATCATTGCAAAAAGGAGTTTCCCTGGAATGACAAGCAATTTTTTTAAAAAGAATATCTCCCCAAATCTGGTCACAAAGTTGTCAGTATTAATGCCACACACAGCAGCTACCTTGTTCCAACTGAATCTCTCCAAGCTTGAGTTGAACTTCTGCTAAATTCAACTGTGCTTCTTTGTTGTCGTGCCTTCAAAACAAACAAACAAACAAAGAAACAAAAGATATTACACACAGCAATAGACAACTGACCAAAAAATCTTTGAAAGAAAGTATGATCTCCACAACACAAGCACACACCTTAAAAACACAATACGTGCTAACTCCAGAAACTCCCAGGCCAACTGCATGGTTGGAACATCTGCGTCCTCCTGCATTTTAAAGTATCAAACATCTATATTTAAACAATATCTCACCAAAAAATGATGCCATTGTGACTTAATTATTGTACCAGTTGGGCACAAGGCTGCAATGTGAAGCTATACTGCATAGGTTTTGTGCTGGAGCAAATCTATAAAAGATGTTGTATGGCATGATGATCCAGATCCTACCTTACACAGCACTTGGACTGGAACAAAATCTATCACATTCAAAGTGTTCCATTTTCAAATTTGGCATGGAGAAGTGGCACTTCTGCACAAAATTGTGCCAAAATGAGCAATTCATGTGTTAGCATGGGCTCAAAAGCTATCTGGTATCAGGTAGAACAGTAACCTTAGCTTAACTGACTGCCCCAACCAGCATGAGACCTGTCAACAGGTAATCGCCTCAAGCAAGGATAAATAACAATACTAACACTGTTTCATTCAGCAACCTAAAAATCACGGGACTGTCAACCTGCAGGTCCTTGGTTTGAGCCATGGTTTGAGCCATGGTCTCAGCTGTTGACGTGTTGTTTCTTTAGACAACAACTTTTACTCCAGATTGACTCTCTCAACCCAGGTGTATGAATGAGCACTAGCAATGTTTTTGTAGTCGCTTCAGGTATCTGAGGTAGCAGTCAGTGTAGGTGACTGGAGTCACTAGTTTAGTGAGCCTTGTGATCAAGTTTACCTGCAGCGTTTTTTGACCGTTTTTTTCCGTGGAGTTTTTGGTCGAGCTCGACATTACCTTGACTGGTTTGTTTTGCACATGTGCGCAATTTTTATTTCCTGTTTTGTTGTGTTGAGGTGAGTTCTGTTGTGTTATGTTGTGTTGCATTGTGTTGCATTGCATAATTTGTGTTGCGATCCGTTGTGTTGTGTCTGTTGTGTTGTGATCCGTTGGGTTGTGTTGCGATCCGTTACGTTGTGTTGTGTTTGCGTTCTGCTGCAATTCATTGTGTTGTGTCTGCTGTGTTGCATTGCAACATTGCTACTTAGAAATTTTTGTCAGCTACTTGAAAAGTTGTGGACAACCCTGATTAGCCTAATGTTTATAAGCTGCAATCCTTTTCCATTCCAGCGATCTGCTGCCAAACGCACTTAATTATGGTGTCATTAAAGATTCAGAGAACTGAAAGAGTAATCTTAAACTAAACTGAACCAGTACTTTTGGGTTTTCTCTGGTTGCAAGTCGTCGAGTTGGTCGAGCTGATCGAGCCGTTGTCCTTCCTTGTAGTAGTTGCGTCGAGTCATGCACCGAAGGTACAGGAAAACTGAGAAATTTTACGCCAACAAACTAGACTAACAAATAAGAGACAGATCACAACAGAACACAAGACAAGACAGACAACAAAACGCAACACGACGCAACACAGTACAACCAGTCTAGGTAACGTTGAGCTCGACCAAAAACTCCACGAAAAAAATTGGTCAAAAAATGCTGCACATTTGATCCTGTTTAGAAGTCATCTAATTAATCATATTTCAGGTTTCAATACCTCTTGTCTTTCTGTGGTGGCACCTCCTGCATCACCTTCCCCTTCCTCTTCGCCTTCCTCCTCACCCCCTTCCTCATCATCTTCTTCCTCTCCTTCATTGTCTTTCTCTCCTGCTTCTTTATTCACTCCCACTTCTTCCTTTTCTTTCTCTTCTTCTTTACTATCTTTCTCTCCAACTTCTTCTTTATTCACTCCTGCTTCTTCTTTATTCTCTTTCTCTTCTTCTTCTTCTTCTTCTTCTTTCATCTCTTCATCTGCCCCCTCCTTTGGTATTGCCTCCTCTGATGAACCTTTATCTTTTCCTTCGTCCTCTGTTTTACTTGATACTTCATCACCCTTGTCGTTATCTTCTTTCTTACTATCTTGATCTTTACCCTCCTTATCTTTTCCTTTAGTTTCAGCTCCACCTTAAATCAAATAAAGATTGCTTGTGATCAGGTGTTCTTTGAGATGTAAATGCTGACTAATACAGTATACTGGTGAGAGAAACAAGGTTATTGCATCCCATGAGAGAAAATCATACTACTGCCTGCAAATTGGTTAACAAGGGTTTTTCCCCCTTCACATTCCTGCAACCAGTCCCTGGAAGAAAGATGTGAATAATAATAGTATTACAATAATTCAAATACACATAATTTTACAGCATATACATACATATCAATTTGCTTTCCTCTCCACATGGAATATTGTTTGATTATGCTGGGGGTCGCAAAACCTTCCGACATATCCCTCCCCAGTACATAATTTTTACATTGTTTTGTTTTATTACATCTAGATATATTAACTCAATTTGGGCCTCAAATTGTCTTTGGTCTCTAAATTGGCAGTCTCGTTCACTGTGTTATGATCACAAGTTAAAAAATTACCGTAACTTTACATTTTAATGTTAACATCGACAAGTATTTATCTTGACTTTGGGCATGTCTATGGTGACCTAAATGGGGACAAGCTCATGAAAGACGAATATGGTGTAAAACAAAGCAGCTCAAACTACTCCACAATTAAATGGGGTTTTCAAGAAAAAAGGTGACAAATACCAATTAATCACCACACATCAACAGGAATTTTAACATTGTTACCTTCCTCTTTTTCAGCCATAGCCTCCTGAACATCCTCTCTGATTTTTTCTTTTGAACTGGGACTCATTTCACTGATCTTTGGACCAACTGAAACAGAAATTCTAAGTAGTGTGACCAAACTGGTCAATTTCACCTTAATGATTAAAAGCGGTCAACAAATCATTTTTTGTTCAGACACCAAAACTTATGAGGATAAGATTATTACCAAGAGGAAACTACAGTAATTTCACTGAATAAATAGACATTCTCTTTTTAGCAGACTCACTCCAGTAAAGTCAGTAAACAGTGACCCTTATTATCCATACTGGGCATTATTCAATAAAGTTCAGTATACCATCATTCCTTGAACAAGCACCAGGGGTGGGGGGTGGTTGTGTCAAAGTATTTTAGACTTTTCAACATCAGTAAACTGCCGGCTTGAATTTCTGACCAGTTGTTATCCTCGGCAGTAGTAACCGTGGCATAAACTATTCAGACAACCTTTTCTTTCCTCCTGCACTGTATATTATTTCTTAACCTCATTTTATTGGTTGTTTGTTCAAAGGGGATGCTCATGCCCAACAGGGGGGAGGGGGAGAGGGATGCAGGTTTATCAGTGTCGGGGAGGTATGAATGAGACCAAAGTTTTATACCCCAAAAAAGTACGAAATAGGCTAAAAATGAACCCCCAAAATTCCAACAGCCTAGAACTTAATGTGACCTAAAAAAACCTTTTTTATCCGCATAAAAAAATTCTTCTGAGTTTGTGAATGAAACTGATGCAATTCTTCGACAAAAAAGTTGAAAACCTTGAGGTAGGCACATTCTTTATCAAGCTATAAAAGTATTGCCAAAATCTCTCTACCCAAAAAAAGTCCACAAGAAAATTTCTAACCCAAAAAAGGCCCTGATCACTAATTTCAAATCCAAGCAAGGCCTTCATACCTCCCTATCCCCTGAGTACCCCCCTGAGTAACTGAGTATTCCCCTGGGAATCAAGGGAGAGAGATGAATTGAGAAAACTTGTATACCGCAGACCACCACAAAAGAAATAACAATCAGCAAACACATGACCAATTCACCCATGAGTCACTTGCACAAACTAAGCAGTGATATCAGATTGTTACTCCAAAATAAACTTATTTTATGGTATTAAACTTATTAAACTTATAAACCTTATTTTAGGTATGAAATATCGACACCCAACGAGGAATAAGTAATTACCTGCTTCCATTTTGTCCTCATCTTCGTCACTGCTTTCCCCACTTTTTGGTTCAACTACAAACAATATTTGAACACTTCATTTTGAATCATTTCAGTCTACAATAAATTTCAAGCACAGAAAATATCAATCAACTTACCATCTTTTAATGCATTTCCTAGAACACCATTTTCAGCCCTATCACAAAAAAAAATTGATAGATTTAGGAAGGAGTTAACCAATCATTTCTGATAATGTACACATGTACCACTAATTTAAACCTGCTTAATAATGTAATTATTTATATATTTGTTTTTAATTATTTACTGGATCTTTTAAAAAGCTCAGCAGACCCTGCTGGATCTCTTGCCTTGTCAAACTGTGTAAAAAATGATTGTAACAAATGAATGAAGGTGAATAAAAATATTTACAAATATAAATGCTGGAAAAGTGTTATATACAGTTGTTACACCACTTTGAGCTTTGCGACAACCTCAGTCTGAATGCTGTCAAGGCAGTTCTAATGAACTTATAATTAATTTGCCAATGCAAAATCCCATTTCAACAGGCTTTACCAGTTCTTTGTTGCTTGAAAAATGTCTAATAAATTGAGAAACCTTAAACACAAAAGCACACTATAAAAGGGAGCTTCTCAGGACAGGGGCACATTGGACAATCAAGAGTGAACAAGACAACAGCTTGCAATTTACAGAGAACAAATTCTGAAAAGCTTGCCTTTGTAACTATTAGCCTGCAAAAGGGCTAAAGAACAGAACTTAATTTCTTCTTGTAGAGGTAGAAAGTGAAAAAAGGCAAAAATTTGAACAGATTATCACAGTTTGTGACAACATCACATATTATTACAGTTTCATGCTAATGCATACAAACCAGCAAAATTAAAACTCAATCACACTTTAATTTGCACTTTGATGTGAAATTGTTTAAGGTTTGGTAGTACCAAGTTTTACATCAGTGTTTAAACTTAACATGGAAACCATGTGGTGCCAAAAGTGGAGGGAACTAAGTTCCTTCATCTTACCTGCCTTAATTAAGTTTATAGTGTACCTTTATGTTTAAAGATGACATCAATTCTTCAGAAGTTACCACCAATTTCAGATACACTTTGATAAAAATTGATACTTTCTTATAAATTATTTCCAGATCACTATTATGCATTCCGTTACCTTTGGTGCCTTCAAGATTGCTATGAAACAGTGTTAGCAATTCAGCTCACAAAACAAACCTTGCTAGTTCTAATAATGCCTTTCCATAAAAAAGATAGGCTTCCCCACATTCATCAGACCCTGCACCATATTTGTTGTCTCTGCAAGAAAAACCAAAGATATTTAATACTGATATCTATCTTTTCGCAATTAAGATCATCTCATATCCTTTGTTTACAATTTACACCAGCATCTTGTGAATTGCCTCATTAGACACCACGTTTAATACCCTAAAACTCTTTTTTCACACTGTAGAAAATTGCAACAAAATGTGACATGTCAATTGATTATCTAGATGATGATGATGATCATAATAATTATAATAATAATAATAATAATAATAATAATAGTAGTAATAATAATAATAATAATAACAATAATAACAATAATAATAATAATAATCACTTTCTGTAAGTGTTGATGTACTTAGCACTGCAGTACTAACTGGGGACACTGGTGGGAGGCTAATACCAGTACTTGGCTATTTACAAGTGTGGTGAGGATCTGAACATGGGACTACCATGAAACAAATCCAAATAGTCAGAGAGGAAGACTTGAACCTGGGACCTCTGGCTAACAAGTTCAACACCCAAAACACTCGGCCACGCCACCTCCCCTGATAATACAAAGTATCATTGCAAATATCTCAATCTAAATCGATACTGTGCAAAACCTCCCTTGGCGGGATATATGTGCACAGGAAAAAGGTTAGTAGTTATTCAATCATAATAGTGGCTTTTGCTTATTAAATCATTAATATGCAAAAGCAATCATGCAATTATGCTAATTATATGCTCGGTAGTTTATTAGTTGAAAGGAAACTCCATGTATTCTGAACATTGTATATTTAATAACATGCAGGGCCCACCCTCTGAGGTTTTTTGCTTTAACCCCCTTCCTTTCTGGTACACTTTACTGTTAATTGACCAACCAGTTAACCTGACCACCCCATCTATCCAAACAACCCTGTCAATCTTACTATCCCTTTAATCCGACCAAATTTTTACGGCCTGTTGGTGGGCAATTTAGGGGCCGATTACATGAGGCTGCTGGCCTGCTTAGCCGGGCTGGCTTGGTTTGCCGGGATCTTGGCACGTCTGTGAAACACACTAAAAATCAACTTCACGATTACGTGGAAAAATCTCAGCCCGGCTAGCTGGGATCCCGGCATCACAATACCGGGATCCCAGCTAGCCGGGCTGAAAATTTACCATGTAAACGCGATTGCCGGGCAAACACTTTCCCATTACCAAATTTCGCTTCAGAGCAAAATGGCTCACCAGAAGATCGATATTTCTCTTTTTATATAACACATAAAGGCTTATCAGACCATAAAGCTACGTAAAACTGAAAATAATACACCAAAATAATGGAATAGCAAAAGTAAAAGCACTCGATTCATGCTCTTCGATGAAGCCATCTTTTCACACAACAGCTTCTAAATTTAGCCACAGGCGGGCTGGCCCACCTCATGTAATACCAGGCTGAGCTGTCATCTAGGTAGACCTAACCAGCCCTGCTACTGAGCCAGCCCGGCTCATGTAATCGGCCCCTTAAACAGGGTTCCACTGCCTTTGTTTACTGCAAATATGTTGAAGTTTACATCAAGTCTCTTGATGTTATGTTGAATTCCTGGACAACAGCATACCAGTGAATACTCGACGGTACTAGGGGTAGTTTATTTTATGTTTTCTTTGTTTAGTTGTTTTGAACATTATTTATTAAAGGGAACTGTTTGGCACAATACGTGGTGGAGGAAACAGAATGTAAACTTTCAAGTTTTAGCTAGCACTAAATTATATTTTACAGTGCTGATTTTTTAATTAAATCGTTAAGATGCTTTTCACAAAAGATTGTTATACTTTCGGACTGTTTCCACATTTCAGCTTTGTAAATTAGAATTAAGTTAACTTTACTTAAGTGTTTTCCATCCATGGTATTTAACTTGTGTACATGAAATGTACACGTGGAACTGAGGAATCTTTTTACCTTCCTGCGATAGTTGGTTGAAATATCTTACTGCTCAAGGTGTTTGAGAGAAAACATTACGTCTCGCAGCTGAAAATAGACTTATGCGTAAGTTAAGCTTTATACATCTCCAACCGAAAATGAGCCTCCAAGTTTTAAATTACAAGTGACACGAAATTGAAAATTTCCTTTTCAAATATACTGCGAACCAAGAATCAAACCACGTTTCAAAACACTGAATAATTCTTTTTCAACGAAATTTAAACAGATTATGGCAATAATGGATGGAACTTAGTGAACATTAGCTTACAATTTCTGCGTCGCTTCCTCGAAGCATTTGACAGCTTGTACAACTTCGCTGCAAACGAGGTGTCGCTTGCCTTGTCCCATTAATTTCGAGACTTCCTCGCTGAAAAACATGGCAAGACACAACAGCTCATAAAGGGAAGCTCTTTACAAAGACACCGAACATAAAATGTCAAAAGTTAAGGAGAATACAAGCTTTACCTAACAGAACTTTCCACAGCAGCCATCATGGATGAAACGTTCGAACATGCAACAAGAATTTCGCGCTTCTTATTCCCGCGAAACTACGTCACGAGCCATGTGACACACGGAAGAATTTGAGTACCAGTCTTTCTTCAATGGAATGAGATATTTTATATTTTATTTGAATTCCCATTATTATATGTTACTAAAGGCGATGTTCGGAGCTTTTAAAAATGATTTACTTGAAATTTATATTTAAAAAAACAGTAAAAATATTAACACGATAGCGCCTTTGTTGTCTCTAGTTGACATAAGGCTACGAGAGCGGCTTTACAAACTTCCAGCCCCCACACACTCACAGGAGTCCCAAAACAAAGTCACATCATCCCCACCCCCCGATAAATTGCGGATGCTCGCATGTTCCATTAAAAATTGAATTGAGCCAAATTCTTCTCTAGGATGTAAGACTTAATAAGGCCGGTGACCGGTCAAAAAATCTGAAAAAATCTCTCGACTACATCTACACACTGAAGTAGAACAGACGCAGTCCTTTCACTTGATTCCAGAACTCCTCTCGAATCTTTCTCCCAAAACATTTTACTCTCTTCTTTTTTCTTTCCTTTCTTTGCCTTCTCCGTCTGAAGAGAAGGACTAGAAGCAAACAATGTAACAGATGCTCTCTGGCTGCCATGTTGGCCGTTTCAGGAAAGAGGACTAATGAGTAGTCCAGACTTTTTTGGCGGGTTCTGCGCCTCGCGTTGCGAATCACATGGGACAGACAGTCGGGGGAGGGAAAGGCTTCGCCATTTTTTCCCACCCGTCTTGACTCACCCTAGCCCTGCCATCTGACACTGTCCCCAGGGAAAACAAAGAATAAAACAGGCATTATATTAGGCTCAGTCTCCAGCCGTGAGTGTCTCGATGCGCCCGCGATTCTCGCCACCTTCACGGGCGCATCGAGACACTCACGGCTGGAGACTGAACCTAGCATTATATTGGTTTCTGTCATTTTGACCTGAAGAGGTCGACGAAATATTGTAGGGACTAGGGTCTTAAATTAACGAAAATCATGAATTTGGGCTGCAATAGTGGTAGAGTTGCTTCGTTTTTTGCCACACCCCGCCTAAAATTCAGTAGTCAGGCCACTGCCAAACACAAATTATAATTACAGGGTTCTTTTTTCAACCTGGAACACACAATAGCACAATTATTTGTCTATTTGCGCAAAAAATGAGCTTAGTCGTACACGTTATCAAGGCAGCAGACGAAAATAAACTTAACCATAAAAGGGGTGGGCAACATCTCAACACCAGTCCAGGCTCTTAATAATCCACCTGGGTAATAAGCAAACATAGAGAGGAAAGTACTGCTGAAATGGGGTAGATTGACTGTTAAAATTTTGAAAGGATTTCATCCACGGTCTCAAACGTTGGAACCACTTTGCATGAACCTAGACTGCGTACAGCCGTCCCTTCTCTTCATAGCGCGCGGCTGTACACAGGCTACATGAGCCGATTTTAACTTTGGGTGGGAACGGTTTCACCACAGCTTGTTGTGTAAAAATCTCACAATTTTAGCTAAAGGGGATAGGCAAGGTATACTGTGAGAAGTATACTGCAAGCAGTCATAGTCGATCAAGAGCAACACGCGCGCCCGCGCGACGAACGCCATTTGTGCGGCAGGCTCCTTTCGCGAGGGCCCACGTATGATTCTCTCTCGACTGTATCCCTGAAAGGAAAGAAAAACTGCCCGTAGCCTTCAGAGATGTACAGCGTAGAAAAAATGGTAGAGTCGTCAAATGACGAATAGTGTGACAACAGTGGCCCGGGCAAAAAAACGTCTGAAATAAAATGCCATTATACGGGGAGTTTGAGAGGCCAGACTTGTGAACTAAAGGGCAGCGGCTGGATTCACGAAGCCCTCCAAAGATGAGATGTGTCCTATGTATTGTTGGCGAACAAAAGCCCACTGTTAAGAAACAATTCTTAGCATTCATCTTGACTTAGGACAGCTTTGTGTATCCTGGATGAAGTGATCAACACTTTTTGGTCATCAACAGTCGCGACGCTGCTGTTTTTTGGTGTGTGTTTCCATGTTTTTTATTACATGCTTTTATTGAATACACAAATTATTAAATACATGAATTATTAAATACTAACTACTCAGAAATGAAGATTCGGTTTTTAGCTAGCAAGCGCGCGAAAATGCCAGAAGAAAAGTTTGGATACATGGAAAAGGAATGTAGTCAAAAATGTCAGTAAACAGTGGATGGCAGTAATAATAATTGCCTGCTTAAATTTTGAAGCGAATTCGAATTTTACTCGTTTTCTAGGGTCAAAAACAATAACCAAGGATTGAGGTTTTCGGCTACAGTCAGCCAGCCCCTGCAGAAGTAAATACTCTGACATGTTCACGTAAATGATAAGTTTTATCAGTTAGAAGTACGCTGCGGGTTTCGTGCTACGCTGTCTCGTGCAATACTACGAATACTACAGTCTGATAGGCGCATTTACACCATAGGAAAAAAAAAGTTTTAATCCATTTAAAAATTGGCAACCGAGTACCGCCATAATCATGTTTTTGTTGAGCGGGTAGGAGCCCCTGATGTCTCCGTTTTCTTGCCCAAAAGGACAGAGCCCTTTCTTTTCTTCCTAAGTAGAAATGCGACTACAGTCTTGCTTATTCCATGAAAAGATACAAATTGTCTTTGTAATAAAACAATATTTACATCAATTCTCAACTTTAAGTCATATATATATATATATATATAGGTCTCCATTAACAAGAGCTGTATATGTTTTCACCAAAGGAATGAACCCGACTATATAAATAACAAAAATACAAATAAGGATAAGTTAGGTACCATGTACACATTCTTTTTCCGTACGCTATTCGATTCACACAAAAACGTCCGCATACCAGCTGCCATGAGCCGTTTCGGCTTCAAACCTAATACCACTTTGTTGTACCTCAAAGAGGTAACGGTCGATTGAGACAGACAAAAAACTTGTCGTGTTCAATTATCACGCACCGTGTTAACGCTAACGAACCCGTTCCATTTTTTTTTCTGAATATGCACATTCAAGATAAAGGGATAAGTTTAGAAGCTGTATTACTATCGAACAGAGTGCTCGTAAAGTGAGGTTCCGCTCTACTTTCTCGCGCCTATTAACCGTACACGTAGTACACATAATAAGTGTTAGCGTCTTGCGTGTGTACCCGAGGCAGTATTCCCCAGCAGTCTCCGCAGACGCACTATTTCTTCCTGGTATCTACAACGAAAAAAAAAAATCATTAACAGCTGTTAACAAGTGTTAAAAATCCACAAACCGTATTAACGTACAGTCACCTTACACGTTAAACTGTGCCCGCCAATATGGAAGTTTGGTGATCTTTATCTCCCAAAAATATTATAGTGCAAGTCAAAAGTATATACTTCAACGATGGCGCACATTTAACTGTGTCGGCCAGTGATAGCCTACGTTAAGCTGTGTCTGCCGATTATGATACACGTAATGCGCCGATCAATTCGAAACTTCAACATCACCCCCCCGGGCATACCCCGGGCATTTGACTGTGCATCGTGTCCGGGGAGGGGGGGATTTGAACGTTGCGTTGGAAGGGTGGGGAATTTGAACCGGATTTATCTCTTGTTCTGACGTAATACGCCCGTGAGTTTTTTTCAGTTTTTGCAGGGTTTGACGGATTTACAAGATAGAATTTCTCCTTTGTTAGTGAATAACTCTTTCAAAAGGGTCTTTAAAAGAAGTTTGAAGGTGTAATCACGGCATATCTCTTTCTGAAAGGCGTATAAAGTGTTTGATTGAAGAAGAAATTTGTCTTTGAGGAGAGGTAGTTCAGTACTATTGGTGGGGCATTTGAACGGCTTTTTTGCCCCAAGGGGAGGGAATTTGAACAAGCCAATCTTCAAAGGTTCAAATGCCCGGGGGGTAGCCCGGGGGGGGATGTTGAACTTTCGAATTGATCGGCGCATAACCAAAGCCGCCAAATAACACTTGCTAATGACGAGGCCAAAAGGTTCCTCCAACAATGGTCCTGCGACAACTTAACGCAAACAAGTTTTGCTATCTAAAACTCCTGTCCAGATTTCAGTATGGATAGGTACAATGCGTTGATGTTTCTTGTTGGGTATCTTAGTTGTCTCAGCAACCTCAGTCAATAAAACACGCCCATCACGCAGGTCACGCTCGTCACGCATCTCGCCTCGTAGACTGAGTGACTGAGAAAAAAACCTTGCAGCGACTGTACAACTAATCTAGAATCAATTGAAGACGGTGATTTTGTTACCTTTTAAGATTTGTGTCTATGTAGTGCTGTAGTCGCGCCTGTTGCTCCTCCGCCATAATGCAGCGAGTCATCAGAGCTGCGCGCTCACTTTCAAGATCTTGCTGTTGGCACAAAAAACCATCACTTAATCCTTAAATATTCGAATCAGATTGAATTTGGATAAACATTTAAGCGAGAAAAGTTTAACGTTTCGATGTCTCCATGACATCATTTTTAAGTGAGAAAATAAAATATAGATGAGTTGATATATACAAGGTGAGGTGTTAAAAAAGTAATCAATAAGTAACATATTTGGCGTGTAATTGTGTGTGCATGGTAAGTAGATCTAAATAAATAGTTTTCCGCAGATAGAGTCCGATTCCGACTGTTTAAACCACGAAATGTTGTTTACAAAGAAGAAGAAGAAACCAAAACTGAACACGCAATCGGACTCTATCCGCGCAAAACTATTTATTTAGACATACTTACCACGCACACACAATTACACA